>WOXC01004078.1:0-160897 GCA_011680675.1 Gymnobelideus leadbeateri
CTCTCTCTCTCTCTCTCTCTCTCTCTACCCTCCCTCCCTCTATCTCTATCTCCATATATATATATATATATATATAAATATATATGCAATATATATTATATATATAAATATATATATGCAATATATATTATATATAACTGTACATAATACATATAACTATGTATAATATATCCATATACATTTACCTCTTGTGTCCTCTATTCAAATGTAAGCCCCTTAAAGTAAGGGACTGATTTTGTGTCTTAGCACTTGACCTAGCATTTAATGCACAGTAATAATTTAATAAATGCTTATTGAGTGACTCACTTGAGTAATACTCTGGTTGCATTAGCTAGCCTTGTGAAGAAGGTTAATTCCCCCAGTAGGTCATTAACTCTTTGAGGTCTGGGTCAGCACCTTATTTTTATTCATATTCCCAGTACCTAAAAACCTGTGTCTGTACAGGGTATCCCAAAAGTCTTTCAAAGGATGATATCTGCATGTGGATATCGATATATCTGGTCATTTGCAAAGGGGTTAATTAATCTTACATATCTGAAACCAGTAATAATAATCCTAATATAGATTTCTATAACCCTTATGTTTCAACAAATTAATTTGGGCTCTATTTCCCATTTGCAACTCAGTGTACAGAAAAATTGTTGAACTTTCACACTCTGAGTTATTAGGTGGGAGACAAAGGTCTCCCCCGATTGTAGCTAGCTCTTGTAGAGAGCTATTTTGGACCTGATCTATACATAAGTTGAGTTTGGGGGCATTGCTTTAATCCTTTTTACTTAAATGTACCACTGTAGTAGACCATACTTTTTCTCCTATAAGAAAAATGTATTTTAAGTTGATACGCCTTTAACTATGGACAAAATAAGTTTAGCTATTTTTATAAGAGAAGAAAATATGGAACAATTGGAGAAATCAATTCACTCTCGGGCAGAGGTCTTGAATGCAAGTATTGGCCATGATACTTATTGCCTGTGTGATATCGAACACATTTCTTTGCTTTTCAGGACTTGATTCAGTTCAAGTCAATAAACACTTAAGTTTATTTTTTAAGTTGAAGAAATTGGACTAGGTCTATGCCTTTCATTTCTGTTCTACGTTATAATAGCATAAAGTGAGTAATATTAGATCCAAAGCTTTTGGCTTAGGGGAAGGCAAACTTCCTTCCCAGGGCAACACTTTCCTTCCCTATTGGGACCAACGTCATTGCCATATGCTCATTGTTTTCTAAAAGCCTGTGCTGAAGCCACAACCCTCTGCGTTCAGTTGTCCAAGCCACCATGTGGTATAGCTATACTTCTACTTCCCCCTATACCTTCCAGCTGCCACCCTCAATAACCCTTCTTCATGCTTCTCTTCCCTCACTCCTTTCTTCTCCATTAATGGTGCTTTGGGCTGAAGTTTGCATCATCCCTTATCTCCATTACACATTTCTCTATCCCCCACACTTATCCCCATGCCCAGTGCAACTATTTTTGCCTCAGGTAAAAAAAAAATATATATATATATATATATATATATATATATATATATATATATATATATCTACTTATGTTTTTGCCTCTAACATTCTGTGACTCTGGAAAACTAAAACAGTGGAATGTTATAGTATTTCCATAAATTTTGTTTATGCATGTGAAGTATTAAAATATCCCTCTCTAAATTTGAAAACAACGTAGTATAGGAGAATACTATGCACTACCGTTAGTTACCTCCCTTTATAGAAGGTTCAGAATTATCCAACCATCTCTTCCTTTCTCACCAGCTGCACTCATTGATTTCAACTCTACAAACATCATGCCTCACTGGTCTCTGCCCGCTGTTAGCTTCCTTTTGTGGATTGTCTTCTTCCCCCATTGGATCCTAATCTTCTTAATTATAGGGATTACCTTTGTTTTTCAGATTTGTTGCTCCAACAGTTTGCACAGTGCCTGGATGTTTATTGGCTATTGACTTAAAGAGAATAACACTTATTTCTATAATGCAAAGGCCCAATTCTATCAGATAAGCAGATATAGTAATGTCACATATACCAGGCCTTCATTCTATTAGCCAGAACATAATAGACTAGTTCTCAGGCACCACAAAAAATAATGTTCATTAAAATGATCCTCAAAGGGCTTCTTAATAATCAGATAAATATTTAATCATATCCAATAAAATTTTCTTGTTAAATGTATTTCTTTGCTCTATTTCATTCCAAATTGGGGATTCAAGTCTGATAACTCTTTTTCAACATAAATATTTAGGACTATATGAATTCAAGTGGAAAGATATTTCAGAGTTCATTAAATCAGAGTCCTTTACTTTATGGTTTCTTACTTTGAAGCCCAGAGAGTTGAAATGACCTACCCAGAGTCACCCAGATAGCAAATTTCGAGTCATATTTGACCGAAGATTGTTTGAACTTCAATCTAGATTTATAAATGACTGAAGAGAGCACCTAATCTACTCTGTATCTGATTAGGTTTCATCTCTGCCACACACCTAAGAAGTGGTCATCCTTTGATGTTTGAAAGACATGTCGTAAGAAGAAACCTCTTGCACCCTGAGGCTGCCTATTCTGTAGATGATTGTCCTTGGTAGAGCAAAGAAAATCACAAAGAATTGAGTAGTTCTGCCTTCTCTCTGTTGTTGTCATTGCCCCATCTGCCCCGATTGGTGGTGTCAGCCCTTAGTCAATCATTGTCCTCTGCCCCCATATAGCTAAAAACATAAACAAAGTAGACCCAAACACTTTCCCCCTTTTTTATGTTGAGCTTTCCTAACTAACCTCATTTCATTCTGGGTTTTTGCAGCCCATTCCTCATTGGGACAGGTTACAGGATTGTAGATTATAGAATCAGATTTGGAAGGTCCCACCTTTACCTCATACTACCTATGACTTTGGCAAAGTCCTCTCTGGGCTCCAGTTTCTTTATCAGTAAAACGAGAGGATTAGATTAGAAAGTCCCTGGGGTGCCTTCCAACTTGAATGATCTTTGATATTGTGACCTTTTTCAGTGTGGAATAGGCTCTGACTCCAGACTCATTTTTCTTTCCACTGTCTGATGTACCTATTTGCAAGTCTTTCCTTGTATCAAGCCTCAGTTTGCTTCTCTGCAATCTTCACTCAGACCACTGCCAATCCCTCCTTGGTGCCTTCATAGAGCCCATGTGGTCCTTACAGGGCAATTATCTCCCTCTTAACTAGTGTCCATAACTTGTAGTCTTTTTTCTCTATGTTCAATATGACTTCCTCACCTCTTTTGTTGCCTTCCCGATGAGCTGACATTGCAATGTTCTGGCCATTTTATCTGTCCTAGCTGATTTCAGCAAAAGGCAGGCCATTCCATATTACTTAGCAGTGAAAGAGAAGCAAACTAATCATCAGTATGGCAGGATAATCACAAAAGATTCCTAACCCATGGGGCCCCACTGATCTTTGTCTCTTCTTCTCCATCTCAACCAAATCTGACTTATGCCTTTGGGATCAAAGGCCTTGACAGGGAGCAGAGTGACACACACACACAGTGACTTCATGCACCTGGTTTCCCTGGGAAACCAGGCCAAGAATAGTTTCCTTGGCACCTTCTGGTTTGTACTAATGAGGGCCAGTCTCAGAATGTGGATGTGTTACAGTGTAACCCAGAAACACCAGGAGAAATCCTAATTTAATGAAATTTCTAGCACGGTTGCAGTTAAAAAAGTCAGACAAGAAACTATTGTAGTTCCGGAAGCCATCTGGATCTCTAACCTTCACGAGTCCATTTCATTATGTTTTATTTTTTAATTGGGGATGATTTTCTCTTGTTGGATAGAGCTGAACATTTGTATTCTGTCTACCCTCCAAGGAGTGCTCTAGGAATGTGCAGATGAAGTAGTGGTTGGAGACATTTACTCCAATGGGACGTGAAAGGTTAGCTCAACATAGTCATCTTAAGTGAGGAGTGCCATATGTTTTCCCATCACAACAGGACTCTGTGTCCCATCAGACATTTTTGATTTCCAGTAACTTAATGTCATCTGATGAATTATCCTAGCAATTCTCAGGGAGCATGCACTCACTAATATACTGTATTCAGTTTTTATATTATGACAACATTCCCATTCTCTGGTTGTAAACTTTCTTATATGTACGTTTCTCTGTTTTGTTTTTTTTTTATTAACAATAAGTTTGGCAATCATGGCTTTGAAGGTGAATTTTTTTCTCTTTTTCTTTCTTCCTCTCTTTCTTTCTCTCTCTCTTTCTTTCTTTTTTCCTTCCTTCCTTCTTTCCTTCCTTCCTTCCTTCCTTCCTTCCTTCCTTCCTTCCTTCCTTCCTTCCTTCCTTCCTTCCTTCCTTCTTTTCTTCCCTAGGCAGTCAGGATTAAGTAACATGTCCAGGGTCACATAGTAAGTGTCAAGTGTCTGAGGTTGGATTTGAATTCAAGTACTCCGAACTTGAGGGTCAGTGCTCTATACAGTGCACTACCTAGCTGCCTCATATTTTCTTATTGTTAGAGAGCAAATGTGATGTAGTGGGAAGAACCCTGAGACTGGACGACTTGAGTTGGACTCTTGCCTTAGAATCTAGCTATGTGACCTTGGGCCAATTTAGCCTCAGTTTCCTCATCTCTGAAACAAAGATGATGATGCATCTTCATTACTGGGTTGATATGAAGAACCAGGGACATAATATAAGAAAAGAGCTTTGCAATGCTCAAAGCATTATACTAATGTGTATTACTCATCTAATGGAATCTATGGCACAGTAGGAAAAGAATTGAGCTTGGGATCAGGAAGACTCATTTTCATGAGTTTAAATCCCACCTCAGACACTTACCAACTCTGTGAGCTTGGGTGTCGCTTAATCCTTTTTGCCTCAATTCCTCATCTGTAAAATGAACTAGATAAGTATCTCTGGTATCTTTGCAAGAAAACCCCAAATAGTGTAATGAAGAGTTGAACACGATTAAATATTTATTTATGTTAGAAATTCTTTGCATGAACTGAATCATCAAAAAACATGAATAGTTTAATATACAAAAAAGGATTGAATATGAACTGTTATTATTGAATGTCTCTGAGATGTTAGACTATAAGCTACTTGAGAGCAGGTATTATTTTGTCTTTGTATCTCTAGCTCTTGTAAAGGACATGTGATATATTGGATTAAGGGTCAGCCTTAGGACTTGGGCACATCACATAATTTCCCAGGCCTCTAGGCAACTTCCTGAGATTATAATAAGCAGAAAGGTGCCAACCTGCATTGGGAGAGGGAGTTTCCTTATTGAGGGGATTCTCTGCACCAATAAAATCACATATCTAGTTAGTTCCTATCCCCAGAACTTAGCATAGCACCTGACATATAATAGTCCTACTGGATGCTTATTGATTCATTTATTGTGTTAAAGCTTTGGAGGAAAAGTATGCAAACAGCAAAATGGAACACATTCTTTCCATGGTTCCTGATAATAGATGGCTCACTGGCATTTTCCTCCAATTATAAATCTCAATTTACCTCCATATGTCAATTTCATTGGGTTTTGTTTGTCAAGGATGACTGGAAATGCCTGCCTTTATACAATGGATGCCCATTGAAGGGTATGTATGTGGCCAAGGGTCATGATTCAGCTATAAAATATGCCATAATGCTCAATACAGATCTTCTATTGATGCTACTTTTTCCAGTAAAATTCAAAAGTATAAATATTTTCTTCTTAAAATCTTTCAGAGTTCTTTGAGGAGTCTATCTATGGGGCTATCAATGCTTACTGACCATTTTGTCCAACCCTTTCATTTTGTGGATGATGAAAATGATTTATGGAGAAGAGAAATGACTAAACCAAGGTCACACAAATACTAGTTGCACCTGAACTTGGCCATCTGGACTTTCAATTTATCATCTATCCTACTCTATCATATTCCTATGTTGTAGATTTATGAGATGAGAATGTGGTAGAGATGCTACAGTAGAAAGTGAAGGATTTTTTTTTCAAACCAAGATGCTCTATTCAGGCAAACTCTTTTGTTTTGCTTTATTTTTTCTTCATACTGAATTTAGAATCAGATGACCTGAATTTTGATGCTTGCTCTTCCATTTACTTCCTGTATGACTTTGCACAGATCATTTCATCTCTCTTGGCCTCAGTTTCCCTATGGTCCTCTCCATTTCTAAATCTATGATTCTATTGAATGCAGCTAGGGCAGTCCAGGTATACACTTATGTTGATAATCTTTGGATCATGATTCCTGGGGTTGAAAGTAAGGTTTAGGGCCAGATAATTACTATTTTTCTCCTCCTCAGTAAAGTATCAGCTGCCTAAATGCATACATAAGTTGGCAAACTTCTGGCCATAATTTGGCATGGTCCTGATGATCCAAATGCTAGGATATTCAATAGACCAATGGAATCCAGGGTGAAAATGTTAGGCTGCCTTTACATAATAGGCTTTATCATAGTATTGGATCAGCCTGATTCTCCCCTTTCAGCTCCAAAGGAGACAGAGCACTGTATAAGTGGGAACACTATTAAGTCATAAAATAAGTAAAAATAACTAAGAATAATTTCAATTTTATGCTGTTTGCAAAGCTCTTTCCAGATATTATCTATCTCATTTAATCCTTGCCCCAACCCCTCACTTGTGCCACTTAGAAATTGATCTTTTTCCCAAAACACTCCTAGGTGCCACCTCTCACGTCACCAAAACTTTCCTGACTCCTTCCATTTCCTTCATTTCAAAATCCTTCATGAAATGACTTTACATTACTTTTTAAATACTTGTGCATGCAAATGCCATATCCTTTCAGTAGAATGTAAAGGATTTGTTCTGTAAAATTTGGATTCAGTCAGGAGGCCACACTTAAGGATCCATAAAGCCACATGTTTCTTGAAGGCCACAGGTTGCCCACCCCTGGAGCTCAATGCCAGTCCCATCATAGATGTTGCATTGAAATGAATGTGATGAGGAAGATAATACAAGGCTTGATGATATCTTAATGCTGCATGGAGTTGGACTTCTTGGAGAGCTGGCTGAGTCTTCTTATTTGACAGAAGAGGCAGCAAGTCAAACTAGTTAAATGAGTTACTCAAAGTCTCATAGCTAAGTGAAGGAATAGCAGATACTAGAAAGAGAGAACACCAGAATTGGAAAGGATTTCCAAAGCCAATGATGCCAAGCTGTAGCTAAAACATAATCCCCACCACTACAATTGAAAAGTGATGCACTACCTTTGCTTGAAGACTTTCAACAATGGGGAACATTCTATCTCTCAAATTACCCATTTGATCCCTGGAAAACTCTAATTTTTAGGCAGGTTTCCCTGACCTCAAGCTTGAAGTTTGACTTTTTGCTGTATCCATCCATTAGTCCTTCTACCCCCCCACCCCACCGGGGACCCAGCAGAATAAGTCTCATTGCTCTTCCATGTGACAGCTCTCCGAAAGCTTGGACAGCTCTATTGTGTCATGCCTGGCCCTTCTCTTCTCCAGACTAATCTGAGAACTACTCCTTCCAAGTCCAGTTCTCCTATGGTATCATGCTACCTTGACACATTATTTTTTTTAAAGCAATTGGGGTTAAGTAACTTGCTCAAGGTTACAAGGCTAGTCATTATCTATGTGTGGGTGCTCATTTTCTGAGGCCTGATTCGATCCCGGGTCATCCCAACTCTGAGGCCAGCACTCTTACTCACTGCGCCACCTAGCTGCCCCCTTGACACATTATTAAAGACAAAGAAATGAGACTCAATTATAGAAAGCCAATGACTTTTCCAAAGTAGTATAGATAGTGATGGGTGGGGCCAGGATTCAAACCCAGGGCATTCTTAAGCACCAAGTCTAGTCCCTCTCCTGCTATACCACATAAGTGAACAAGCAAACATGTATAATCCTTTACAAGGCACTTTAATAATAAGACTATGGATAACTTCGGTGTCTTTTAAAAACTGCATATTCAAACTATCACCATTTGTCAATTGAGGGCAACATTTTCCTTTTATAAGGAAGAAACCAATGCTCAGAGAAAGGGTGAGTGATTTTCCCATTTCACATAGGTGGTGGGTAGAAGGATGAGATTTGAACCCTGGTTCACTTACTTGGAATCCAGCACACTTTCCATGACAGCATCCTGTTTCTTTGATTCTAAGCTTAGTGCTGTTTCTGCTATACCCCACTGCCTAACTAGAACAATTATATATTTGTATGTATAAATATATTGATGTATCTATACATAAACACACATTCACATCTACATCACAATTTGCAAATAAATACAGACAAATACATTGTAATGGAAATGCAAATTTAAAGATCTTCCCTGCCCCTAGCTTGAGTGCACCTGGAGCCAGTGGTGGGGGGCTTGTTTTTCAGGAAAGCCCACACCTTGATGCTTTGTGATTGGGCAGTGGGTCCAGAGGGCTGTTGCATTCTCTGAGCCAGGAGAGGGCTATATAAGCCCTGAGAAGAGGCTTTGCTTTGGGGCTCACTTTGAGAAGTGTTGTGTGATTTGACCAGATGAGACTCTGGGAAGCCGTTGTTGAGAGCCCCCCAGCTTTGAAAACCCAGATGTTGATGCTTCCCTCTCTGGTAACTGTGATTTGGTATTGATATAATGGTTGGACAGTTTGGAAGCCTGTCTGTTTGATCTGTAAGTTCTATAACTCTGAAGTTCGGGGTGCTGACCTTTTTCCCCTGAACTAGGTAATGTGTGTTTGTTTGATTAAAGTAAGCTTGTTAACCCATTTTGAGTTGCTTTCCTTTTGAAAAGCAGATCTAAGAACCTGTGTTGGCAGTCACCCTCGGGATATTGGGGTGCTTGCTGATACATACATATACACATATCTATACACAAATGTGTGTTTGTGTGTGTGTATACCTTCATGTGTGTGACTATATTTGTATAAATAGATGTGTGCATGTGTGAGACTATGTATGTTTATAGAAACATGTATGTGTGTATGTAGCTATATGTATATGTATGGATTCATGTGTGTATGTGTGACTATATGTATACATATAATTATATGTGGCTAGCCATACATGCATGTACATACATATATACATAGGTACATATATACATAGGTATATATGTATGTATAGCATACACTTATTTTTGAAGGGTACTTTCATTTTGTACACATTTATTTAAGAGTTGTTCAACTGAAATCCTGAAGTTCTGAAGCTCTGATTTTCCATGTTGACCAAACCAAAGAGCCCACCCTAACTGATCATCTGAAATATGAAATGTTTGGACTCAAAGCCTGAGCTTCCTCTCAGTCTGGACATATACTCAGGACTTCTAGGCCATTTTGCCCCTTGTCTGCTGGCATCAACCATCCATTCACACAAACCGCCCACTATATGACTATATGTAGAAAAGAAAGTGATCTTTGTTTGGCATCTTGCAGACAGAAATCTTGGGGAGTAGCAGGAAGGCTTCAGATGTGACTTCTAAATTTGGCTCAGGGAATATAAGACAACAGCTTAATCAGGTGTATTAGTGTGATTCTGCTCAAACTCTGGAAAACTAGGCTGCTATTAGGTGAAGGAAGCCATTGTCCCCAATAGACATGCAAATCAGCCTGATTAATTATAAGGGCCATCTCAGAATTAGATTGTGATTTTTGGAGGGGGGACCTGACTTTAATAATTAGCATTCATTATGTTAATTTAATTGCTTTAGCACATCCAGATGGTCAAGTAGATAAACAAAACAATGTTGCTGTCCGGCCATTGCCCAATGTAGTAGGGATAATTTCATGATCACAATCCCTACTCTTGATCATGAATGTCAGTCAGTCCCATCCAACCCAATCCAATGCATCCAGTCCAATCAGATCTAATAAATACATATTAAGTTCCTATTATATACAAGACAAGAGAGGCAACTTGTTGGAGTGGAAAAAGAGCTGTGCTCAAAGCCAGGAAGGCCCTGGGTTCCAGTCCTGCCTCTGATGAACACTGGCTTTGTGATATAGGACAAATAATTTAAACTTTTGGTGTTCTAGTCAACTCATCTTTAAGAAAACAATTTGCAAAAGTGCTGCCCTACACTGGCAGATAGTGTTTCCTTATGTGTAATTTCTTTGCATCAGTGAAGTCAAAGATCTACCTCCTATTCTTAAATACCAAGAACCCTACTAGATGATGCTGGAGATCAAAATCAAAGACAAAATCAAAACAGCCCTTGCCTTCAACAAACTTATATTCTTCAATGTGGATCCAACATATGCATGAATAAGTTAATTCAAAATAAATTAGTAGAGAGAGTGAGCACTCACAACTAAAGGCCTGAGGACAGGTTTCCAATAAGAGGTAGATAATGCATGGAACCTTAATGAAAGGAAAGGAATCCTAGATGCAGAGATGAGGATGGAGTACTAACCTATGAAAAGGTCCTAAGGGACAAGGGACAGCATGGATGAGGGATGGCAATAGAGTAGTTTGGTTGGATTGAGTGTAGAAAAGGGAGTAATGTGGAATGTCAGAAAAAGAAAGCTATAGCCAGATTCTTGAAGAAATCTAACATCAAAAATAAAAGTTAGAGGCAATAGGGAGCCATTGAAGAATCTAGAACATGGGAATAGAATAAATAGACTTGAAATTTAGGGAGATTATATTGGCAGCAGTGCGGAAGAAGCATTAGAGAAAGGAGAGATTGGAAGCAGGGGAAGGACTGCATGAGGGTTCTGGACAGTTTTTATTTAGATTTAAATCAATGAAGAAGGTGTTAGTTATGGAGAAAATATTAGTAACACTTAAGTGTATCACATGCACATATTTTTTCAGAGAATCAGTTGTTAAACATTTACCATAACACTGCTGGGGATGTCCAATGAAGAGAATATGCCATGGTCCAGATGAGAGTGATGAAAGGCTAAGGTGGTGCACAGGTGTATAGATAGATGCAAGGAATGTTGTGGAAGGAGAATTGAAGAGAGTTGATAATTGATTGGCTAGGATGAGTGAGGTAGATTAAAGACTCAAGGGTGATTTCTGAGAAGCTAGGTTCCTGAAAGGATAGGCAGAGTCTCAAAAGTAAGAAATTTCATTCTGAACTCAAAAGTTGTGATCCTTTTATAGACAGTAAAAATATAGCTTCACTGACATTCTCTTTTGCTGGGGAATGTCTTAGACTGTGTCCTAACATGCACTCAACTTTTGTTATTCATATAGCTCAATCAAACTAAATACTGATTTCAGAGGTTTGGAGCTATTAACCCTTCCCCCGTTTTCTGGAATGCAAATAACTATGTTGTTGTTCAGTCCAACTCTTCATGACCCCATCTGAGATTTTCTTGGCAAAGATACTGGAGTGGTTTGCAATTTTCTTCTCTAGCTCATTTTACAAATGAGGAAATTGAGGCATATAGGGTTAAGTGACTTGCCCAGGGCCACACAGCTGGTAAATGTCTAAGCTTCATTAACTATTGAAAAGAGTCAATCTCTCTTGTTCTATCCCTGTTTATTCCTCTCTTCTGTATTTTCTGCTTGGATTTATGAAGGACAAACCAGAAAGTTATAGGTCAAAATGACCCCACATAAAGGAAGATGACATGAGGCAGTAGAAACTCTTGAGTTTGGAGTCAGGAGATCTGGGCCCTTGTATCTAATACTCATGTGACCTTGGACAAGTAACTAACTCTACAGACCTCAGTTTCCTCATTTGTAAACTTAGAAGTTTGCACTTGATTCTAAGTTTCTATCTAATTCCAAATCTATATTCTCAAATTCCAGAATATGGCATATCATCAACACACATTCTTTATCTAACTGACTGCTGGACTTTTAACTTAAAGTGCTGTAGAATTAGCTCCATGGAGAGTGAAGGAATTTGTGTATGTCCCTCATGATGCTCTATGTTATAGGGGTATTTTACCTCTTTTTAAAATTGTATTATTTAGGCTTCCTGGTCTTCAGTTTTTTTATCTATAAAATAAGTGATTGGGTGGTGCAATGGATAGTGCCAGATCTGGTGTTAGGAAGTCTCATCTTCATGAGTTTAAATCCAACCATAGACAATAGTTGTGTGACCCTGGGCAAATCATTTAACCCTATTTGTCTCAGTTTTCTCATTTGTAAGATGGACTGGAGAAGGAAATTGAAAACCATTCCAGTGTCTTTGCTAAGAAAACTCCAAATGAGATCACAAAGACTTGGATGTGACTGGAATAACAAGTTTTTCTCAGGAATTAATTCTATTTCTATATTTTCAACAATAATTATTGATATTAATAACATTTCTCAGGGAGGACAAGATATTGAAATACATTCTGAATCATCAAAGAGTTAAATTTGTTCAGGGTAGTTTTTGTTTTAAATATATATAATTTAGGAAATATAAAGAAAAGTGACCAAGATAATGGAAGGAAACATGACTATCTCATATGATGATGACCTGAAGGAAATGGGGACCTTTAGTCTAGAGGGAAGAAGACAGAGGAGACATGAGATCTAACTTCAAAGAATTGGAAAAATGTTAAATAGAGAAAGGATTAAAAGATTTGAATTATTCTGCTTTATTCCAGAAAAAAGAACTAGGAAAAATATTTGGGGAGAAAGAGAGAGAGAGAGACAGAGAGAGAGAGAGAGAGAGAGAGAGAGAGAGAGAGAGAGAGAGAGAAACAGAGACAGACAAGAGAGACAGAGGCAGACAGAAACAGAGACAGAGAGACAGACAGAGGCAGAGACAGAAGGACAAAAAGAGAGACACAGAGAGAGACTTAAAGAGAGAGAAAGAGAAAAAGAGAGACAGACAGACAGACAGACAGACACACAGAGACAGATTTTGTTTTAGAGCAAGGACTATCTGAATATTTCAAACTAGAGCAAATTCCAAAGCTTCAGGAGATTGTGTTTTGAGAAGTATTGAGTAATGCCTGAGCTCTGGCTATAGGGATGGGAGATGACTGAAACTCTGCCTCACATACTTGCAAGCTGTATCATGGGCAGAGCCATAACTGGCATGGGTCAATGGGATCTTTGTCCCTGTATGTCACCTTTTGGAGAGGGATGGCCTATGTACACTGAATCTTTAGCGCCCCAGTGGGAATAATTATCCTTTCTATTTTTCCGTTTGCCTGGCTCCAGCCTGCCTTCCTTGACCACTATGGTGATAAGACTCTGTAAGACTAGGTAGACTTTCTCTAACATACCTGGGCAGGCAACCTGCACTGTGAGGGATTCCTGGCATGGATCAGTGGTGGTAGCACATGGTATTATCAGTGTAGCCCAGTATTTTTCCCCACTTCAACTTAATTTCCAAGATTTCTCAGTTGTGACTCCGATCCTGGGCAAGTTACTAAATATCTCAGAGGATCAGTTTCCTAGTCTGTAAAAGAGGGAGGATATTAAGTACAATCTGTAGCTCACAGGGCTCTGTTGAAGTAAGTTCTTTCTAGAACTTCAAGTATGTACATGTGACATTTTTCATTATTATTATTATTATTGTTATTATTATTAATATAGGATGCTAGATGACAATTTGCTGGTAATAGTGTAGGGAGATTATCAGTCATATATGGATTGAATGAGATGACCTCACATATTGAATTCTCTGATTCTGTGAAAATATATCATCCATATATTGCCATTATGTAGGTGTCTTGCAAAAACTAAATTGGCCATGATATCCAGTGGGAGCAAATTAAAAGAAGTCTGAAAGGACAAGCTAGAACCAAACTTTGAAGGGCTTTAATGCAATAAAAATAGTTTGTATTTTATCTAGAAGGATCCAATGAATATCTTTGAGCAGGAGAATTAGATCTGTGCTTTAAGAAGATTATTATCCCAGTTTTGTTGAGTACAGACTGGAGAGAGGAGGAACTGGGAGCAGAGACCATGATTATAAGGTTATGGTGATAATCTAGTCAAGAGGTGATAAGAGCAGTTGCAACGAGAGTGGGGATAAAGAGATGGATGAACAGACGTGAATCCTTGCCTTAAGACATGATTTTTAGGTCTACCATTGGCTGCTGAGTTGGGGGTGGTGGTGTAGGTTTTCCTTTCAAAATTTTCAGACAATACAAGATACTCTTTGTATCATTGCATTGTATTTTGAAGACATAATGGACAAGATCTGGCTTCATTGGATGATGGTTTTAGAGGATCATAGATTTAGAGGCAGTCCTAGAGGCAATGTGAGCACAACCCTCTCATTTTATAGATGAGCAAACTTAGGTCAAGTGTTTGAGGAATAGCATCTGAATGGCTATAAAGGAGTGAGCATCATAATGGGTTGAATAAGTGCTGAACACAACAAAGACTTTAGAAAAAGACATTGGGGGGATTTCTTTCTGGGTCTATAGAATGAATGTTGCTTGGGTATAGGGTAGAGGCTCCTTGCTTTGTAGAATGCAGTGGGAAGGCTGCCTCTAATCTCAGAGCAGGAGATGATGTACTTTGCATTGGTGGACAGACATTCTTTAATATGTTAAAGGTTTAATGCTCTCTGGAGAAGAAGATTTAAATACATTTTAAAGTGCAGTTTTTTATGGAGTCCAGGAAATAGCCATGGGAATGGGAACATCAGGGTTATAGAATATTCTTAAGGATAACAAGACCTCCTCTACTTCCTCAGAAGAATTGTCATAGAGTTTTTCAGAACATAAGTTCACTTTTGTCTTAAGGCTTTTTAAGACTATTGTTAAGGCCTGACCTTTGAAGGAGACACATGGTTTTTCCCTTGGGGGGTGGAGTCAGAGATAGAGACAGACAGACAGACAGACATATACACACACAGACAAAAGAGAGAGAGAGAGAGAGAGAGAGAGAGAGAGAGAGAGAGAGAGAGAGAGAGAGAGAAAGTGACAGAGAAAAAGAGACAGAGAAAGACAGAGGGGCAGAGAGAGACAGGGATTTAAGGATTATAGAGATAGAGGCATAGGTAGATAAATAAATCATTTAATAATATAGATATAGATACAAACCTAGAGATACAGATAGAGAAAGTGATTGAGAGACATTTTATTATATGGGATAGAGATATGGCCTCAAAGACAGAAAAATCTGTGGTAAAGTCCAGTCTATCATTATAGGGAGTTTCCTGTCCTGGGAATTCTCTCTGCCAATTAAAATTACAGGTTCATTCCTTATAGTTATAGCAAAACCCATACATATTTAGGGTTATGTGACTGTGTGAGTATAGAGACAGGGAAACAGCATCAGATGTGGATGTAGATATTGACAAGGTTTAACAAGGGATTGGATATGGGGAATTAATGAGTAATGAACCAAGAGAGACTCCAAGGCAATGAACCTGGGGGCTGAAAGGAGAGCCATGACCTCAACAGAGCTGCCTACAAGTGGAATTGGCTGCCTTGGGAGGTTGTGGGGTTCTCTCCTAACTTTAGGTCTTCAAGGTTTTGTTGGATGACACTTCTTAGACACATTATAGAGAGGATTCTTGCTCAGTGATTCTCAGTGGCTGTGTAGCAAAATGCTGACTAAAGAAAGGATAGAGGAAAGGAACAGACACAATAAATAAAATGACAAGAGGGGAAGAAAGTTTGAAGGGATCAGGAAGCATAGTTTTTTTTATATATTCTTCTTCCATAAATTCCTATAGACTCTTCTTTCATAGATGCAAACACATATACATACACATGCATACACAAATGCACACAGATGTGTATATACATACATACACACATATACACATATCCATATCCATAAATATCTATCCAAACACACATGTATTCTATCTCTTTCCACCATTTCCTCTGGGCTATCCTTTCTTTTAAAAAATTGCATTTTAATAAGCAGAAACCTATTTTCTTTCCCTCTTATCCCTATCCCATTGATAAAAAACCCAAATTTTTGTAACAAATAAACAGTCAAAATAAATTCTCTCATTGATTTTGCCCAAAATGTATGTCTTATTTGGTCTGTGAGTCCATTTTCTCTCTTTTAGTAGGTGGATAGCATCCTTCATCATTAGTTCTCTGGAATCTTGGATGGTAATTGTGTTAATTAGAATTCTTACCATTTGCAAAGTTTTTTTTTACAGTATTGTTATAGTATAAATTGTTCTCCTGGTTCTGCTCAATTCCCTCTACATCAGTTGATAAAAATCTTCAAAGTGTATAATCCCAGAATCAGAGAATCTTAAAGGTGGACAGTACCTCAAGTTATCTGCTCCAAATTGTGTTAGAACAAACATTCCCCTTTATAGAATTGTCAACTAATGGTTATTATTTAGAGGTTGAGTGCCTCCAATGAAGAGGCTTGCTCTACTTCTAGAGGCATTCCATTTATATTGGCAGAGCTATAATTATTAGAACATTTTTCTTCACACCAAGTCAAAATTTAGCTCCTTGCCTTTAACCTCTGCCCCTAGTTCTACCCTCTTTACCCAAACAGAAGGAAACTACTTCATGTCGGAAGTGACAGATCTTCAAATACTTATATATTATAATGTAGATTCTACCCATGTGTATGGTAGGAGAAGAGGGAGCCCCCTTGTAAAAGGTAGTGGGGTTGCTTAAGTACCTACTCACCATTTGTCAGGGATTGATGCTGAACCCAGAGATAGTAGAGAAATTTTTCCTAAATGTAGAGGCACCTGTACCTCCTCCCACCTTAGTGCTAGGTCCCCTCTGCTCTGTCTATAATTTAAAATATAAACTCACCCTTATATAAAATTTAATAAATTAATCACACATTTGTTTCATTATTATGTCCTACCCAGAATTCCTGAAATAAAATTGAAATATGTTTAGTATCTCATTTTCCATTAGGTTTTTATCTCCTTCCCCACTTTGTCTGACCCAAACGAACATATACTCATGGTATAGTTTGAAATACCTTTAATTTAAGAAGTTGGAGATGAAAGGAGATAAAACATAAAACTCTCAATCATTGCATCCAGATTAGGTAAAGGATCTTTGAGTCCATTTCCCAGAGGCAGCAAAAGTCTCCAGTAAGAGCTGAATTCACAACTTTCTTTTCCTAAAGTCATTGATAGAAGGAAACTATCATTCATATCATTCATTTCATCCTCCACATACCCTACTCTCCCTCCTCCGCTCTCCTAAAATTCAAAGGTAGTTCACCAAAGGATGCAGAAACTACAGCATACTCTTATAGAGATGGTTGATTCCTTGTATCCAAAACCAAAAGAAGCACTTTGTCCTCCATCCCCATTCATTATGTTTACCATCTCCTCACCCTCTTTTATGATTTTTGTTAATTGTCTTTAGATAAATGAAACCTTTAACATTCAGATGCCAGCGAGAGACAAATACAGAAAAACAGAAAGACAGGCAGAGATAGACTCACACATGCACATGTGAGCACACCCACCCATACACACACATGCAAACACACAGATGCCTATGCTCCCCTACCCTTCCCATGTAGTTTCTCTCTATGGTGTAGCTTCCAAAAACCAGTTGTATTTTAGCACAATGATCAGTGTCAATGATCTGGGGAAGCCAACTCTTGAACAGTTAAATTTCAGGGCCAGTGAACATACTAGTTTAGGATCTCAGAGTTTCTCAACCTGGGGTATATTAAATTTCATTTAAAAATGATAATTTGGCTTCATTTATATTTTACTATTCTTATAGATTTTATTTTTTACATTTTAAAACATTATGAAAAGGGGTTTTATAGGCCCAAGGGGTCCAGGACAGGTAAAAAGTAAAGAAATCTTGGTCTAGGAAGAAACCAAAGGAATTGTTAAAAAGCACTTTCCACATAAACAGAGTCTTCATTTAAAACTTGAAGGCAGCTGTCATGTACCCTCTAAGTCTTTTATTCTCTACACTAAAAAATCCCAGTTCTTTTAATCCATCCTTCCAGGGTGTTTCATAATTCTCTCTCCATTTTCGTTATACAATGCTATTCATTTCGAATAAATATTGAATGAATGAATTCAAGAATAAATGCAAAAATACGTACTTATGATATGTCAGACACTATGCTAAGCTTTGGGAACATACACATACACAAGTGAGGCAATCACTGCCCTCAAAAAGTTTGTATTCTTTTCGTAGAGAATGGTGGGATGGTGCCTAGAGAAGGGAGTTTGGGTCTTAGGAGGCAGGGAGATGGTGATGGCTGTCAGGGGATGTGGCTGCCATAACCTTTTTAAGAGCAATGATAGCATTGATTTGATCATTGTGTTCAGAACAAGAGGTAGAAAGAGATACTGTAATGGTGGAGAAAATGGCAAGATGACCCCAGGTGAAGAAGTGAATATATTGTAAAGCATGATCTGGTCTGGAGTCTTCCAGATGTAGTGGGCTCAGGGAATTCACATCTACTTATAGATCAAGACAACCCATCCCTAGGGTATTCTAAAACTTAATGGATAAACTACTCCAAGGTATTATGTCTGGAAGTTCCAAGCTAGTGGGTGCAGGTGCAGATAGAAAGAAACTAGGCAGAAGACAGCCAGATGACAAGATCATCATATTATCTAATCATATGATCTAATGTCTAATGTTCAATGCCCAATCTTGTTTTTTACTTCATGGTCATATAACCACATGGTGTGCTCATCAAATTCCAAAAATGGAATCCTAACTTGAGCAGAGATTATTATTGTATCTTCTGCACAAGGGTTGGTTTTGTGTGAAAGCTGGGAAGGAATTCATCATGGCCACACTTGATTTGTGAATTACTGATGTTTGACCAAATTGATAATAACTGTTCCAATATAATGGTTTTGCAAATCTCCTACTAAAACATAGTTATTAATATTTCCTACTTACCCCCCCAAGAAAACATGAAATTCCTCAGTTTCCATATCTAGAAATAATACATGGATTTGATTTGAGGATCCCAAAGGAGCACTTTGTTTTTGGAATATACACACATATCACACACACACACACACACACACACACACACACACACACACACATACACACACACACCATTTTTATGTTTCTTTTTTCCTTTCCTTTTTAAATAATTTTTCCATTGATTTTGATTACGTATTATTTGGCTTATTGGAGATGGGAAGAACTTTAATATGCCTTGTTTAATTTTTTTTTCAAATAGAGAAAATATTGGGAGCAGCAACTCTCTTTAGGGAGCACTGGAATTACAATTTGTGATTTTAAGCAATGAGTTTGATAACAAGGAAAGGAAAAAAAACAACACCCAACTCTATAGGAGAGTTTTCTGCATTCCAGCAGTGCTTGTCTTAGGTTAATGGCATTTCATTAATTTCATTTGAAATCTTTTTCTGTGACAGCATAATTATGCTATTATGAAGCTTCAGCGAGATGGTATAAACCAATCTGCCAGTAAAACCCCAGCTCTTCTAGGTCATGCAGGTTATGAGAAACCTTCAAGACAACATTTTTGAAACTAAGTGCTCTGGCGAGGGACAAAATCAGTAATGTGTTTCTATTTCTGCTGTGACTTCCAACATTCATGCTGGAGCTTGATGCTCAGTAAGGTACCTTTGAAATGCCAATCATTTTAGTTTCTACTTCTCCTTGATTTGGGTAAGAGTCTACAGAAAAAAATAATGCAGTGTTTGAGGAGAGAGCATAGAGAGACAGCACGTAATACACATTCTTTGAATAAGGTGGCAAGTATGGGGCTCTTCACATCTGAAATTCTAGCAGGATAAATTGAATCCTTGTCAGGGAGCACAACTTTTGCATGGTGGAAAGTGAATTTCTTCAGGGGTGCCCAGAAATCATTAATAGGATGCATTTTGCATTCCCAACTCTCCCCACAGTTCTAATTGGCAATGGCTAGGCAGCTCAGTGAATTTAGCCACCTCCGTCGGCCTTTCAGCAGAAAGGACCCTCTGACCCCTCCCAGAGCGTGGATTTTAATGGGATTCCTGGCAAAAAGAGCTGTTGATTCAGATGTAGTTTCAGTATGGTGAGAAATGAAATTTCTGACTCTTTCTGGAATGCTTATTTCCTAGCTTTGTATGGAAGACTCAATTTCACCCCCTTGACTCTGGTGGAAAGGAAAAATGATTGTAGTCATGTTGAAAGGAAAAACAAGGTGATGGGGCCATGGTTTTTATTCTGGTCTCTATCAAAGTTAGGTGCATATCATACCAAAAAACCAACGATGAGCGTTTGTAAATTTCATACTGTGTGTACCGTACTGTTAGAGATACTGGGGAAGAAATACACCATTTTTTTACCTCCCACTCACTTCCCAACCCCTTGACTTCTGCTACCACTTCACTTTCAAACTGACTTTTTCCAAGGTTTAATCCTAAATTCAGTGGTTTTTCCTTAGTCTTTAACCTTTTCTCTACAGAGTTTGGCACTGTTGAACACGCCTTCTTCTTAGCTTTTAATCTCTTCTCTCTGTTCTCTGGCTAACTGTCTGTTCTTTCTGCCCTTTGTCAGGTCCTTCAACGTGTGGGGTTAGGTCTCAGGTCTCTCTTTGTTCTGGGCCCCGTTATCTTCTTTATACTTTCTTTTATGGTGAGCATAGCTTTTTTGTCTGGTAGATAGTATTTTGTTTATTCCTTTTTACTAATTGCTTGTTTATTGCTTGATTGGGTGCTCTTATTAGCTCTTGGGGGCTTAGTTTTCATCCCTTTGCAGAGGATTCTCTGAGTCACCTTATATCTGAGCTCTCTCCTGAACTCCAGGCCTACATCTTCACCTGCCTAATGGAATACATCTACTCCACATCCTGTAAACATGTTAAATTGAAAATGTCTCAAACAGTATTTATTATCTTTTCACCTAAACTGTTTCCTATTTCTTACTGCCTTATTTCTCTCAATGACATCAGGATTTATCCCATAATTCAGATTCACAACCTAGGAACTATTTTTACATCTACTGTACCTTACTCTACCTATTCCACATACAATCAGTTGTCAAATTCTGGTCAATTCTAACTTTACAATAAGTCTCTCATCCATTCCTTTCTTTCCACTCACCAAAATCCACCTCCCTTCATGTTTTCAAAACTTGATGTCTAGACTACTGTCATCTTGCTTTCTTTGCATCTTGCATCCAGTCCCTCTTTTCTCTAATCCACATTCTGTGCTGTTGGCATAGTGATATTCCTAAAGTGATGGGTTTCCATGTCTTCATTCCTCTGTTAAAAAAATGCCACTGGTTTCCTTTTGCCTCTGGGATTCCATGCAAACTCCTCTATTTAGCTTTCAAAACCCTTCATGGTATGGCTCCAATCTACCTTTGGGGGCTCATCAAACATGATTCCCCTTCACATGCATTCCTGCTGAAGTGGTCTACTTCTTGTACTCTGTGCAACAGACACTCATTCTCTCTCCTATCTCTGGTTCCATTACACAGTCTGTCCTCCATTATCAGAATGGCCTTCTTCACTGTGTCTTCCTCTTGGAACCCCAAGATCCTTGGAAGGTTCAGCTTGAGTACTATCCCCTTCAAAAGGCCTTCCCTTACCCCCTATTTGTTAATTCCTTTTACTTCCCCAAATTATTTGAACTTATTTGTTATCAATTTTATATTGGTTTCTCAGTGTATATGCTACTTCTTCCCAGGATAAAGTAATTTCCTTAATAGAGGAAAATGTACTGTTTTTGCATTTGCATCCCTAATTTCTAGAACAGTGCATAATATAGAGGAGGCACTTACTTACTTTTTGAAATGAATGAATTAAATAAGACAGTTCTTGCCCACAAGAAACTAAGAATTGAGTGTGGGAGTTCTTAACTTTTTTGTGTGTCATGTCATATTCACATTCTTTTCTGTCTCTTGATTCTGAATTAATTGCAAATCAGTCTGTCAGTGGTTGGTGGCTTCATTGGGACTTGTGATTCATCCCTATATCAGGTCTCCTTTTTTGCTTTTTGAACTCCTACCCATCTCTCCCAGGAAGTCATAGCCGATCATCGCAGTCAATAATTCCCTCCCCTGAGATCTCACATCACACCTGAATGTGGGCCTTGCTAATGCCATTAGCATGTAGCGTTAGGTTCCATGATGTCTTAATCTCCCCCTAGACCAGAATTTGTTGACTAGGGTTCCATATATAGATTTCATGGGGTCTCTGTACTTGGTTGGGTTAAAAAAAATCTTTATTTTCCCTAGTCTTTGCTTCCTTTTGTAAAGTATTACAAAATACGTTTCCTTTTGTGTGTATTAATGTATGTGTGTATATATATATATACATATATATACATACATATATATGTACACACATACATATGTGTGTGGATATATATTCACAAAGATGGATGATAGATAGATAGATGTGCATATATAAATAACAAAAAAAATTCTGAAAACCAGACTGTCAAAACTTGGAGAAGGGTTGTTTCTCATTCATTTTACCAACTCTGAAGAAGAAACCTTACAAATGCATACCATCTCTTCAATTAACGTTGAATCAAATTTTTAAAAATGCTTTTACCCTTGGAAAATTAATTTCTTCATTATTTGAATTTGATGTTAGAAACATCAAATAGGTTAAAGCTCCATTCGTGTTTACATTGTTGATACTCCTAAATCTTTGGATTTTTTTTTACCATGCCACAGAAACCTCTCCATGCTGGAAGTTCAATTCACTAATGGACTTCTCACACTGGAAGTACCATTTGTCCCTCTAGCTTCTTCCTCTACTTGACTGGTTCCTCCCAGCAACTCCATGTTAAGGAAGCTATCCAGGCCAGTCATGTCTTTGTTCCTCTTGAAGTTGTACTCTTGCCTCTCTGGCCATTTTTTAAACCACAATCCCTCATGGGTAATACCCTCTCCCTGGCTTTTCAGCCTCTTTTTGGAGTACGTAGTCATACTCCACTCAAACATAAACTCCTTGAAGGCATGGACTCTCTTTTTATGTGCTTGTATTTGAATTCCCAGCACTTAGCACTATACCAAGTGCTACCTGGGGATGCCCAGAAAGACAAAAGACTATCCCTGCCCTCAATGAGCTCACAATCAATTTTGGGGAGATAACATGCAAAAAACTCTGTATAAATGTCTAAATAAAGGATAATTTGGAAGTTATCAGCAGAGAGGAGATGCTAGTTTTAACACTCATTGGGAAATGCAGAAGGTAGGATTTTGTCTGGAAGTTTAAGGAAGCCAGGGAGCTCAATAGGTAGAAATAAAGAAGAAAACCATTCCAGGCATGGGGGACAGTTAGAAAAGTGCCTTAAGTTGGGAGATGGAGAGTCTTGCTCAAGAAGTAGGAAGGAGACCAGTGTCACTGGTTGTGTGTGTGTGTGTGTGTGTGTGTGTGTGTGTGTATGTATGTGTAAAGTAGGCTGAATAGGTGGTAGTTGGAAATGCTATGAAAGACCATGTATGTCACTTAGAGGATTTGATATATGGCCTTGTAGGCCTATATAGGCCCCTGAATTTTACTGAGCAGGTGATATAGGATATATGGGAAACCTGTGCTTTAGGAAGATCAGTTTGATTCATGAGTGGAGAATGGACATGTGGATGGAGACAGTGGATGGGGACAGAGAATGGACAAGTGGATGGAGACAGTGCAGGGGGACCATCCAGAAGCCTAGTGCTATAGTTCAGGAATGAGAGGATGAAAGCTGGTACTGGTGTGGTAGCAGTAATGGAGGAGAGTAGGAGGCAAGTATGGTGAAATTGGCAGGTCTTGGCAACATGTTGGATTTAAAAGTTGAGTTAGAGGAGTTGAAGATGACATTGAGGTGTCAGCCTTGGTGATGAGTGTGTGTTGGTTCCACCAAGAATAATAAAGAAGCTTTGGGGGGCAGTTTGGGGGAAAATATCATGACTTCAGTTTTCCACATGGGCTTACTAAATCCTTGTTGACAAGTCTTGAAATCAGGCTTATTCTGATTTTGGCCAACTTTGGGATTAAAATAACCCCTAAAAACTTTATTCCTCATTTGAGGATCTAATCTTTTTAGGTGCCACTGTGGATAGAGTGCCAGGTCCGGATTCAGAAAGATGTGAGTTCAATCTGGCTTCAGACACTTATTAGATGGTCAAGTCACTTAGACCCATTGGCCTCAGTTTCCTCATCTGTAAAATGAGCTGGAGAAAGAAATGGCAAATCACTTCAAATCTTTGCCAGGAAAACCCCAAGTGGGGTCATATAGAGTCAGACACCACCAGAAGACTAAACAATCTTTTCAGTAATGCCAAGTTCTTTCTTAAGTCCTGGATAATGCCATGAGTCAAGGGCATTCTGGGCATTTTGTGCCTTTTTTAAAAACATCAAGCTCTCCTTGAAGTAAAATCAGAGCAGAACTAGAAGAGAACACAAGAACCACCTTGGCTAGGCTTATCATTGAATAGATGAGGAGTCCGAGGACCAGAGAGATGAAGTGAATTGCTCCAGATCCCACAGTTCATAAATCATGCATCTGATTCCAGAGCCAGCTTAATGTCTAACATAATATGTTGCCCCTTCATAGAAATCAGTGGAAGAAACCTTAAAGCATACACAACGCATTACAATATATATCTTGCATTAATATTTATAAAACGACCAATTGTTTAGCAATCTAAAATCCAGGCCCATGACACATACATTAAAATGAGAACATAAATCAGAGAGAAAACGATCTGGTTTTGGAGAAAGCATGATTTGGTCTTCTGTAAAAGGTTCCATCTGTCCAATCCCTGAACAAAATGAAGGCCAAGCCAAGGGCAGCATACACATAGGAAAGCGGCCTCTTATCTTCCTTGGACTTCTTATAGCATGAGGGTCCTCACATATCCATTCATATCCCACTTTGTAGGTCAATAATCCTGAACCACTGACAAGTGTACATTTGGGCATGGGAACGCACATTAATTTAGCCTCAGAATTAACTAGAATCATGAAGCAGAAGGTAAGAAGGGTCATGAGAATCCATCTAACCCAATCATTCATTTTATAGATCAGAAAACCAAGCCCAAGGTAGATGGCTACTTCTCCAGGGTCACATAGGTAGCATACCATTCTGAGAGGAGAGTTGACCCTGTGATTCCAGAATCTGTACTGCAATTATTTCCTTCCTCTAATTTTCTGCTTGGGATTCTGATTATTTCCTTCCCTCTACCTTTGCAATAAACAAATGAAAAAATATCAGTGTCAAAATCATGTAATTCCTGAAGATCCAGACAAAAAGAATAACATACAAAGGCTTCCATTATCCCTTACAGGTCAGGTCAAAAGCAACGTGTAATCAGTAGGATGCTGATGAAGAACATTCTAATTTTCTATTGACTAGATATATTTCTGAAGGAAATCTGATGTAACTATTAACACCTACACATGTCAAACAACAAAAAAAAGTTCTGGGTGGTGATTTATATAATATTTTGGGACTTAAAATATGTTAGCTGAAGTAGTATATTCAGTTTGGGGTAATTTTAGGAATCGCATTCATAATCTGGAAGGTAACTCAGAGGAAGGCAGGCAGTATGCCAGGCAGTGTGTCTGGAGATCATACCACATGATATTCATTGAAAGGAACTGGGGAAGATTAGTGAGAAAAAGAGAAGACTGTGGGTGGGTATGGTGATGATAGTTATACTCAAGTACTTGAAGTATAGTAACAAGGGAGAGGAATCAGCCTTCTCCTGATTGGCATTAGAGGGAAGAAGTTGGAGCAGTGGGTAGAAGCTGCAAAGAAGCAGATTTAGGTATGTTATAAAGGAAAACAATCCCTAATGGTTAAGACTGACCCAAACTATAGAGTTGTTAACCTTAGGATCTAATGCAATCCCTTTAATAAATTAAAACGTGAAATATCACTTCTTGGGGATATAAAGACAGCTAGGTGGCATAGTGGAGGCCCTTACAAACTTTGTGACCCTGGTCAATGATTTAACCTCTCTTAGCCTCAGTTTCCACATTTCTAAAACAAGGATAGCATTCACCTCCCAGAGTTGTATGGGGATCAGAGATATAAAGTGCTTTGGGAGACTTAAATTACTATTATTTATATGTAGGTAAGGGGAGTCGTTATTAAAATACAGGTTGGACTAAAGGAACTTTGAAGTCAATTCCCCATTCTTTTTTTTTTAAACAAATGCTTTATTAACTTCTGTTTTACATCATTCATTTCCGCCAGATTTTGAGTTACAATCATTTTCCCCCCATTATTCCCTACCCAACCTCCCAGAACAGTAATCCCACAAGATATCGCTTCCTCCAATCTGCTCTCTCCCATACCTTATCCCATACCCCCATCGACTTTTCCATTAGAGGAAGGTGAGTCTTTGCATCCCAGTGCCTGCACATCTTATCTCCCTATTACAAGCAAAAGAGTATTAATAGTAGTATTTATATATATTTGAAACATTTAATGTTAAGACCTCGAATTTCAGATCCATTTCCTTCCTCCCTTGTCACCCATTCCCTCTGGGGAGATAAGTAATTCAGTATATGTTGTACATGTCTAGCTATACAAAACATTATCATAGTAGATATATTGTACAAGGCTGCTTATAATTCCATCCCACTCATCCCACCCCCCACCTGGTCCATTCCCTACATGATCCTGTCCCTCTTCTATAGTGGGTACTTCCAACCTCCCCTCCCCCCAAGGATGCCCTCCCATCCATCATCCCTCCTCTCATCCCCCTTCCCCCTATCCTGCTGCAGGTTGAGATATCCCATTTAGTATGTATGTCACTTTCTCCCTGAACCAAATTCAATGTGAATGTGGTTTTGCTTTTTTAGCCTTCCTTATTCTCCCCCTCCTTTGCACCCACTTCCCCTACATGAGATAGTTTACCCTACCATGTCTCTCCCCATCTCCTCTTGCCACTTTCCTCTCTCACCTCATAATTTCATCCCTTGAGTATTCTCCTTCCCAACAAATTCAACCTATGCCCTCTATCCATATATAACTGTAACCATATACACACACATTCACATATGTATTCATATGACCACACCCCCTTCTTCCATTATTTTCATAGTGAGAAAGATATCATCAGTCACAGTTATTGCTTTCCATATAGGAATGTAAATAGTTCAACTTTGATAAGTTCCTTTTGATTTCTTTTCCCTGACTACCTTCTCAGGCATCTCTTGCTTCTTGTGTCTGGATGTCAAATTTTCTGTTCAATTCTGGTTTTTCCTCAAGAATGCTTGAAAGTCCTCTATTCCACTGAATGACCATATTTTCCCCTGAAACAAAATACTCAATTTTGCTGGGTAGGTGACCCTTGGGTTCATTCCCAGTTCTTTTGCCCTCTGGAATATCATATTCCATGCCCTTCGATCCCTCAGTGTAGAAGCTGCCAGGTCTGGGCTATTCTGATTGTGTTTCCACAATATTGAAATTGTTTCTTCCTGGCTGCTTGTAGTATTTTCTCCTTGATCTGGGGATTCTGGAACCTGGCTATAATATTCCTGGGAGTTTTCTTTTTTGGGGTCTTTTTCAGGAGGTGATCGGTGGATTCTTTCAACCTCTATTTTGCCCTCTGGATCTAAAACATCAGGGCAATTTTCCTTGAGAATTTCTTGAAGGGTGATTTCTAGGTTCTTTCCTTGATCATGGCTTTCAGGTAGTCCAATAATTTTTAAATTGTTTCTCCTGGATCTATTTTCCAGGTCAGTGGTTTTTCCCATGAGATATTTCACATTGCCTTCTAATCTTTCATTTGTTTGGATCTGCTTAGCAGCATCTTGATTTCTCATAAAGTCATTAGCTTCCATTTGCTCCAGTCTAACTCTGAAGGAATGAATCTCCTCAGTGAACTTTTGAGATTCTTTTTCCATCTGGCAAATTCGACTTTTTGAGGCATTCTTCTCCTCATTGCCCTTTTGGGCCTCCTTTGCCATTTGAGTCAGTCTATTTTTTAAGGTGTTGTTTTCCTCAGTCAGGCTGTTGACCTTCATTTCATACTTTCCCTGCATCCTTCTCATTTCTCTTTCCAATTTTCCTCCACTTCTCTTATTTGATTTTTAAAGTCCTTCTTAAGGTCCTCTATGGCCTGCAACCTGCTCATGTTTTCCCCTGGGGCTTTTGGAGCAGGACTTCTGACCTCACAGTCCTTTTCCCGCTCTATGCCCCCAAAATAAGAGTCTAGGGTTGCATTTTTCTGTTTCCTTTGCCTTGGCATGTTGCCACTTAATTGCTTGACTTTTGGGCTTGTTGCCACACTATGGCTTTAGGGCCAGATAGAGGAATTTTAGTCCTGAACATGTGGGGGGCAACTTCTGTTTCTGGCAAGCTGTAAACCCACCCACGACTTCCACCCTAGATCACAATCCAGATCCAGGGAGGTTAAAGCAAGAGCGATTACCCCCCAAGACTGATCGCTGGATCTCTCTACAAATTTGCAGGCTGGGAGCGGGAGCTGCCTCTGAAAACTACAAAATGGCGTTTGTCCTCAGTGGCTTCTAGCCCCCAGGGGAGGGAGCCGATGCATTCCCTAATACCAGTCCCAAAGTCCATAGGACACTAACCTCTTACTTTGTCCCAGACAAGTCTATGTTGATAATTCTGGAGTCGCCACAGCTCCTGGTGTTCTGGGGTTCCTCCAGCTGGCTGCTGGCCCTGCCGCCCTAGGGCTAAAACCTCGGCTCATGCAGACCTGGGCTCGGCTCGGCTCCTGCGCTCTGCGTGCTGCACGCTGCCAGGTCCCAGACTGCTGCGCTGCTCCTTCCTGCAGGGCTGCTGGGCTGCCCTCAGCGGGAGTTTAGCTTCTCTATGTCCTTCTGTGGGTGCTGGGGCTCCAGAAGTTGTTCAGAGTCCCCTTTTACATCGTTTGGGGGGAATGTGGGGGCAGAGTGGCTTGGATGAGCTGTTTCTACTCTGCCATCTTGGCTCCGCCCCCCAATTCCCCATTCTTAGACTGTTAAATTGCTTGTTTGTCAAATTTGGCATAAATCTTTATTAATGATGGATTTTAGCTGAATCAATGGGTCACTGAAGTGAAGAGTGAATTACCTGGCTAATCTTTTGGACAAATGATGTAGGGCATCTCAAATGTCTTAGCTTAGAGCTTTACTAAGGCTTTGGAACATCAAGTATAGCCCAGTTAATCCAGCAATTTGGAAATGCCCAGAGAAATCTGAATCTCAGTTTTTGTTGTAAAATTTAGCATATAGCCACTACTTTAGAAGGCATTACAAGGCCCAAATGAATCATCCTTTAAAACAACAACAACAAAAAAGAACCACAAACAACCCAGAGGTGATATGATAAAATTCATATGAGCATTTCATTTTAAATTGGCTGGGTAGCCACAGAGTAATATACAGATGCACTGATATTCAATTGTTTCCATTTGTTATTTACACATTTACCTGCAGGCAGGAAGCTATACTGGAAAATTAGAGATGGGAAAAGATGTATTTGCTCACCTATTTGGATCATCTTTACTATTATAGAATTGTCATCCCCCCTCCCCTTAATGTACTCCCCAGTATTATCCCTTCAGGACTCTATTTGACATATGGAATCAAGCATAAAGTAATAACAAACCCATTTTGGAGGAGATTGTTTCTTTTCATTTTTTTTTTACTGGTTCACAAGGAATGAAAGAATAATGTTTTGATCATGGGTTGTATTTTCATTCCTAACATGTATCCAAGTACCAGGGCCTAAATGACAGTCCCTGAGACTGGTCTATTAGCAAATCTATCCTTAGTGGTACATATAGAGATCTACAGGGCTGCTTATGAAACAGTCCATCAGACAGTAAGACAATGAGCATTTATTAATCGTCTGTTCAGTGCCAGGCCATATGCTAAGTACTAAGGATACAAAGAAAAGTAAAAGACTCTTCCTGGTTTCAAGAAGCCCATAGTCTAATGGGTGAAATAATATGCCAACAACTATGTGCAAACAAGATATTTACGAGATGAATTGTAGATAATTCGAGAAGGGAGGAACTAGCTTTAAGGGGCATTAGAAGGGCTTCCTGTAGAAGGTGAGGTTTCAGTGATTTAAAGGAAGTCAGCATAGCCAGAAGGTAGAGCATTCTAGGTATGCAGAGTGGTCAATGAAAATGTCTAGAGTCAGCAGATGGGGTGGTTCAGGAGAGAACCATGGGGAAGCCAGTGTCACTAGATGGAAAAGTCTATGGGGGTAAGTAAAGTATAAGGAGGGTGGGAAGGTAGGGGAGAGCAGATTATGAAGGTCTTTGAATGCCAGAAAGGAGGTTTTATATTTGATCCAAAATGTCACAGGAAGCCGCTAGACTTAATTGAATAGTGGGGAGAGGTGATCAGATCTGCCCTTTAGGGCAATCAATTTTGACAACTGGGTGGAGGCTGGACTGCCATAAGGAGAGGTTTGTGGGAGGGAGATCCAACAATGGGCTTTTGCAATAGTCTAGGAATGACATGAAAGAGGCTTAGTAAAGAGTTGAACTGATTTCCCAAAGGTCAGGAAGAGAAAGGGAGGAAAGAACAGAGGAGACAAGAGGCTGGAGCTTATAGAGAGGATGAAGAACAGGGTTTGGGACTGTAAGGCAGAGGGGGAGGTGAAATGATAATGACTTGTGATCAGGTAAGGCAATTTCAGTTCATGAACATGGAAGTGGTGCATTTGTGCGGGTGTGGTGGTGAAACCAATGGCATGATCATCTCTGTGTATAGCTGAGGTGGAATGAAGGAGTAGGTCATGGGGAATGAATAAGTTGAGGAGCTGGGAGGTAAGGTATTTAATCAATATGTAGGCTGAAGTTAAATTGGGGAGGTGAGAAAAGTGATTTAAACAATGGATGTTTTGATAAAAGAAAAGGAGTGTCCTGCAGGTTTATAGACAATGGCTACTGGGATTTTGATTGGATGGTAGATAAGGATGGGGAGGACCACAAAAGAGAAAAGGTGCCTGAATGAAAATGGCAGGAAGAGAAAGTGACAATGGGCAGCAAGGTGTAGTTCAACTCTTCTGCTCCAACCAGCTGTGCAGGGATGAGTGAAAATGGATGATAGAGGACAGAGTTTGAATGATGTCCTGTTTCTGCATCACTGGGACAAGGAAGGTATGGACTGTGGATCAACAATGATTTATTAATCTGTAAGGAATGAGTTCCATTAGATATTGACATCTCTAGAGGTTTGACCTCAGGGTAGGCACTTCTCAGAGCCTTTAACAACAAAAGATCTTTAGAGGGAGTAGAAGTAACTGTGTGTCTCCTTTCCTAGAGACTGGTTTGTGATTAAACCACATCTCTTCCCTTCCCCTAAAGGCAGGAAATGAGGCAGCAGACCTAGTGGGATGGAATAGTATATTTCTTTGCCACAAAGGCAGGAGACAGTGTCCAATCAAATGGCATTTCTCCCCTTCCCCTGGAAGAAAGGCAGCAAGGCAGGAGACCTGGAATGATGCAATGGTGCTTCTCCCTTTATCCCCAAGGCAGAAGAGCAGGCAGGAGACTTGGCAGAATGGAATAAAGAATAAAGTAAAAGTAGTTTAAAAGGTAATAAAATAAACAAAGTCAAGCAAAAACTTGGTTAAAAACATTTTAAGCTTCTTGGTTTAGATTTAAACCTTCTAGCTTGGCAGAAATTAAGAACAAGCACAGTGTGGTTTTGTTGAAACTGTGTGGAAAGAATATTGGATTTGAAGTCAGAGGACCTAGTCTTAAATCCTGACCTGGCTCTTCCTACCTGTATGGCCTTAGGTAATTTATTTACCCTACCTGGGTCTCAGTTTTATTATCTGCAAAATGAAAGGGTGCACTAGCTCCCTCTTAAGGTCTTTTATACATACAAATTAATATTTGCCCCTAAAGAAACTGACCTGGAGAAGGAAAAGTCAAACCATTCCAGTGTCTTTGCCAAGGAAACCCCCAAAGGGCTCAAAAGGAGTCACACAGGATCAAAAATGATCAAACAACAAATGGAACAGATGATGTAGAGTTTTCTTCTCATGTCATCCTCTGGTATCTCACTGGGGCATGGTGGTGACCTTTTGTCTTATTTTATTTTTTGCTTTTTGAAGGGTAGAAGGCAGGTCAATTAGGGTTAAGTGACTTGCCCAAGGTCACATGACTAGTAAGTGTTAAGCGACTGAGACCAGATTTGAACTCAGTTCCTCCTGACTCCAGGGCCAGTGCTCTGTTCGCTGTGCCACATAGCCGCCTCAAGACCTTTTATTTTTTAAGGCAATGTCAGAAGAATTTAATGTCCTATTAAGTCAAAGATCTGTTTCCTGGCCATCTTTATCCCATACTTCTACGCTCTAGACTCTGTTTCCCATCAAGCACTGCCATCCCTGCCTTCCAATCACAATAGCTTTCTGATTGGTGGACCATCACCATTTTTCCTTGACTCAGACACCCAAGTTACTATTCCCTAGCCATCCTCACAATTCCTTCCCCTTTCTATCTCTGGTTATGTGGGGGGGGGGGGGGGCGGGGAAACAACAATACAGTTGTTGAAAAGGATGAGTCAATTACTTCCCAGATAAAATCACCCCATTTTGGCTTCCATTCCCTTATTTAGGTTGTCTTCTCCCATTAAAATGTAAACTCTTTGAGGGTAAGGATTGTCTTGTTTTTGCTCTTTATATATCCAGTACTTAGCAAAAAGCCTGACACATAGTAAGTGCTGAATATATTTCATTTCATTTATATATGCTTTTATTCTTTCATTCATTCATTCTATTTCTGGCAATATAATGCATGCCTGATGTCTAAGGATCAGCATAGTTAAGTTTTAGGAAGCTTATCACCAGAAGGCTGGCCATAAATTGATGAATTTGTTCAAATACCTCTTTCACAAAGATTATCTCCTAAATTAAAGATCGGTCACAAGCTTCACGAGGGAGAGGGACTACCAACCCTAATGAAGTAATCTTGTATAAATCGTGACATCTGCAGAGACATAAGCAAAACTGCTTGTCAAGGAGCAAAGGCTCAGGTCTTTTAAAAAATCAGCTGCTTGAGCTTGGTCTTTGGCCTACAAAACCATGAGTGGAGAGTTAATAAAGCCATGGGCCTGGAGTCAGGAAGATCTGAGTTCATATTCTGCCCCAGATATTTTACTAGCTGTGGAACTTTGGACAAGAGGCCAGCCTCCATTTCCCCATCTGTAACATGATGATAATGATAGTCCCTACCTCCCAGGATTGTTGAGATAACACATGTAAAGTGTTTTGCAAAGAGAGATATGAAAATAATTCTAATTGTTATTAATCCCAATGAACCAACCCCCCAAAATAATTACACATTTCTTTTTGGGGTGGGGTTTAGTTATTAGAAACATATCAGGAAGCAGGTGAAATCAGCAATGGCACTTGGAAACCAAGCTACAAGGTAAAACAGAAAATGGATGGCAATAGTCACTTGAGGCAACCTTTAAAGATCCTTTCCAAATCGAACTCTGGGGTTGCAGGTTCCTATTATGCAACATGTAGAGTGACCTGAGCTATGGGAGAAGAAACATACTGTTCCTCTAAAGCAATTAGGAAATTTGGAGCTAGAAGCATTTGTAGAGATTGTTCATTGTTGTTGTTCAGCCATTTCAGTTGTAACTGATACTTCATGACCCCATTTGGGCATTTCTTGGCAAAGATACTGGAGCGACTTTATCCCTTGCACCACCTAAATGCCCTAGGAGTTATTTAGAAATATTTTCATTTTACAATGGTACAATTGAAGTCTAGGGATGTGAATTATTTGTGATAGTTCATACCATTCATTAGTAATAGAACAAAGAGAATTTGGCATAGTAGATTTGGAGTCAAAAATGTATATGTAAATCGTGGTTCTACTACTTACTACTTAGTTGATCATGGTCAGCATCCTCGCCTTCTGTGGCCTCACTTTGGTCCTCAGTAGCCTGAGGAAACTGGGCTAAATGCTCTCTGAGGTCATTTCTAGCTGTGGATCTTGTTTAGCCTGTGAGCTGTGCCTCTTTTCTTAAACCCCACTTATCCTAGCAGGTTGGGTCCTCAGAGTTCAGCTGCCCCATTCCCTTAGACCTCTAGGGTTAGCCTGGAGAAGTTGGAGATTTCCTTTTTATTTAATGCTACAGTTCACAAGCACCTGTCAGTGTCCAGCCCATTATTATTACTTAATATCAGTTAATCATCCTGACTTAATTAGCTAAAGCAGGGGCATTTACAGAGATACTATAGTAAGAACAGTTGGTTAAAGATATCCCATGGCCCCCCAAGTCTGTAGCACACTTCTCTGCCAGTATATCCAGAGTTAAGCTGAAGGTGTGCTCAAGCTTAGATGGCCCATATAGTAAAGAGGAACACAGCTCTTAGAAGTCCATTTGCTGGGAGTCTCCAATAGGTTCCCTTGAGGTATGATGTAGCTTTCTTCTGGTTGCCTCCTAGAACCTTGAATTTGCCTTTCTTCACTATGTCTAATCTATTCTCAAAATCCTAAGGTAGAGACATCCACCAGCCACTGCTATCCTATAGAAACTCTACTAGGAGGTTATTGGAAAAATCCAAATCCTCTAGACCTCTGAAGTTTACAAGATCCTCCTCCAGTACAAAGCAGAGTTGGAGTAAGGAAAGGCCATGGTGGGGACTCTTATGCTCTTCCCCAAACAATTCCTTCTCAGAGGTCTTCCTGGAGGATTCTTCCACTAAGCTGCCAGGAGCTTGAATATCAAAGTTTCTAATTGGCTTGCTATTTTAGGAATTACTCACATGACATGACCACATTTCCTCATCTCATACAATATTCTTCCTGTGAAATTCCATTCCCATTCATTCAAATGCTTCTAAGGACTTCCAGATTGATTGAGGATTTTTTGCTGGTAGTGATTTTTGGCCTGTGATTGATGGATAACTTCAGCTGAGACTTCTAGGCCTTGTTCACAATCAGTTCATATTCCTGATTGATTGATATTCTCACCTGACAAAGAATCAGGGCATACTGTCTTACTTCTCACTTTAAGTGAGATGGGGGTAATTGATTGACTCAATCAAAGCCCACCTTTCCACTAGGGCTAAAGCCAAAGTCTCCTAAATTTCAGTTTAGTTTTCTTGTTGCTATGCCACGTTGGCTCACTTTGGACTTCAGTAGACAGAAATGACATTTTTATTCAAATGCAGTCCCCTGGGCCTTGTTTTACTTATGAAAAAAATCAGTGTAAAGTGATTAGACTAGCTGATCCCTTTGGTCCCATCTCTTCAGTAATCATCTGATTCTATGATTCAAATCCCCCATTGCATTTTAGTATATGATACCTTTCCCCCAGGTTACCAAATTGATAATGGTAAAATTGATTCCAGTGTGAATATACATTTGGAGCCACATAACAATGGATGGCAAGGGAAAATAGTCTAAAATGTCCTTGGGGAGCAAGGTTAATCTGATCTGGGATTGAGTCTTTTAAATTGATAATCCTCAGACACCAGATCCTAGGACTATAGCTTCAAAGATTGAGACTGGAAGGTATTTTAGAGACCTCACTTTGTAAGTGAGAAAACTTAGGGAGCCTAGGAAAGTTAATTAATTTTCTCAAGGTCACATAACTAGTAAGAGTCAACTCATTTCTGACATGAAAGTCAGTAATATTTTCTCTTCTCCATCCAATCCTGTCTAATCCAGTCTAAATCAAACAATCCAACTCAACCCAAGAAGCATTTATTAAGTATCTACCATGTACCTACCTACAAAGAAATAAGGTAGTGCCTGTCCTCACAGAGTTTATACTAAATTGGGTTGGGGGTAAGAGATTATAACTTGGAAATACAAGCCAAAGTACAGTTTCCATAAAAGGGAAAACTATTTGAGAAAAGGGACTGATTTATTTTCCTTTGGTCTCCCTAGCTCTTAGAACAGTGCCTCGTACATAATAGGAATTTTGTGATTATTTGGTTGATCAAAACATGGTTTTAATAAGGGCCGAGTGATTCTGTGTGTAACTATTATTTAACTGCTTGACTTGAGGCAGCTAGGTAGCTCAGTGAATAAAGGGCTGGCCCCTGAGTCAAGATCTGACTTCAAATCTGGTGTCAGATACTTACTATCTGTATGACCCCGGGCAAGTCACTTTAACCTCTGTTTGCCTTAATCCACTGGAAAAGGAAATGGCAACCCAGTCCAGTATCTTTGACAAGAGACCCCCTTGGATAGTATTGGTGTACTGTGGTCCAAGGAGAGTGGGATATGAATGAACTGAACAACATTGCATCAGAATAGAACTAAAGGGGCCACCAAGCCCAAGGGCTGGCAGATCCCCTCCACTTGAGGCTGTGGAGTAGTTTAAGCCAAGCAGATAGCAGCAGAGAGCTTCAGGAGCACACTAACTGCAGCAGAAGACACACCCATTTGTTTAGTATTAGGATAGAATAAGAGCCACTTAATTCTGTAACGGGTGTATGGTCACAGTGGGAATAGGGATTTTAAACAGAAAACATGCTCAAACCAAAGCAATAAATCAACATTATTCACCGAGAGCTAGCTCTCCCATGTTTATAGGAAGCCTTCTCGATACATGTTTGTTTATTTGCTTGTTTATTGATTGACCAAAGGCCATCAAAGGAAAAAAGAAAACTGGAGCATGTTATGTGTGATTGGAGTGCTCTCATTGACTAGAAAACTCTATCTTCTGAGAAAATGAGCTGTGTGACTGCAGAGAGAGGGCTGTGACCAAAGGAAGAGGAAAAGAGAAGGGGGGATCTGTGTGTGCTTGGCGAGGGGGGCGTTCAGTGTTTGTGGGTCACTTCAAGGATGAACAAAGTTGAGTATGAGGTTTGGATTCAGTGCTGAGTCATTCCCTTGGTGCATTACACCAGATGTTTACATTATAAAATGGCTAGGCCAGAGGAAAGCATTGTGTAGTATCTACAGCCTTCTGTAGGGAGGGCAATGAGAAGAAGGAGCACTCTGACTGGTCAGAGCCATTTGTAGAGTGAAACAATGACAGCTCAGCTTTGCCAAGGTCTGACATCAATGACAAACACTACACCACCATTTCTAGTGGGCACAGACAAAGCCACCAATCAAAGAAACATCTTTGCAAATAAAGAGAAGGGGATGGATTATTTACCAAAATGACATTTTCAGAAGCTAAAATCATGACAGCTGGGTGATTGAGCCTTCCCACTGGAATCTTTGCCAATCCTCTGGATAGAAGTTCATTACTCTCCCTCAGCTATCTCTGCCTAGCACAGATGGTAACTCTGAAGAAGTTGCTGCAAGGAGAGAGCCACAGGGTTGTAACAAATAAGCAGAGACATTTCTCCCTCCCTCTTTCTCTCACCAATGCAGCCATTGCTTCTGTCGTGTCCTGTTTTTTAAAGGTGAAGTACAGGCAAGGGAATTGTGACTGGAGGAAAAGTCAATAAATACGAAATATGAAGAATAAAAGGTTTTAGTATGCAGGAGTTGGGAACTGTTCTTTTAAACCAGGTTTAAGGATGCAAATTTAACTTTACTTTTGTAAGCGGTAGTTCAAAAGCTCATTAAGCACAATATTGAAATATGAAAATCTAATAGGGTCAGTGTAAGGGATTTTTCTAGCTTGGAGCCAATGTTACATTCCCAGGAGGTAACAAGAGATGGCACAGTACAGAAGAAAGACCTTTACATTTGGAGTCAGAGGACATGATTAGGATGCTCTCTACATCACTCACTACAAGTGTGACCTTTAGCAAGCTTTAACTTCTCTAGGCCTCAGTTTCCTCATTTGTAAAATGATGGCTTTGAACTAGGCATCCCCTCCTAGCTCTGAACTCAGAGTCTCATGATCCTAATCATACTAATAGAGTGATTGTCATTGCCAGGTCTCCTAATTAGCCCACTAGTTTATTGTTATCAGACACATTCCTCCTGTCCAGCAGAACCACGAGGATAAAGGAAAGCTACTCTATCAGGCATGAAGTGTCTTGGATTGACTCACATCTCACCAACTACTGGAGATGAGGGGAACAGAGATCTAGAACTAGGGAAGACCTCAGATCTTATGTAGTCAAAACCTCCTATTTTATAGATGAGGATACTGAGACACAGAGAAGTTAAGCAACGTGCCTAAGGTCACACAAGCAAATGTCAGAACAGAATAAATGACTCACATTTCTAAAATGGTTTTGTGTTCATGAAGTACTTTGTGATTTGTCTATGAGATGGTAATATTATTTTCACCTATTTATACAGATGAGTAAACTGAAGATTGATGGGCTATGATGCCTTCCCCGTGGTCAGAAAACATATCAATTAGGATTCTAAACGAAATCTCTTAATTCCATAATAATTTACAAGTGCACTTCTCTTGTATTGTTTCATCCATGTCTATATCTGCTTCTGTTTCTACCTATAGCTCCCTATTCAGTCTCTATCTGTCTCTTTCAAAAACAAGGTACATTTCCTGCCTTTCCATTCCATCCTCATCCACTTACCCCACCTACCTTTTATCAGTCATTTGATGCAAAAAATTGAGAGTGGGGAGGTTGCCTAAGGAGAGGAAAACTAGCCTAGGTTGGAAACAGAGCAGATCAAAGCTCCGATGCTGATCAGAGTGGGATTAGGCTATGAGCAGATATTGCACATCTCACCTGGGAGAGATCGGGGCACCTAACCTTAAAAAATTAAATTAAATTAAATTAAGATAAGAAAGAAAGAATGTCTTTTTAATATTATTTGATACTCTCAAGAGTGGTGTTTTTTTATTCTTGAAGAATCTGTTATGTATAAGTGGTATTTTTGTTTAGAGTGCAAACATTTGGTCTATTTAGTTTTTAAATTCTGAACCATGTTTCCTAACATATTTCTTGTTCCCAATGTGAATCTTTGCATTTAGATCCCTAAAGTATATATGATTTAATTCAGAAGATATTATTGAATTATTAATATATATTTCATATATAATTGTATATATGTATACACACACAGACACAATTAATTATTTCCAAACCAAGTATCCATATTGATATCCTTCATGGGAAAAAAGGAAAGCAAACTCTTCTAACAAATATCTCCTTTAGGTAATCAAGTAAAACATATTCTCACATTGACCACTTCAAAAAAGTACATTCTGCATCACCTTTTCCTCAGGAAGTGGGTAGTCTGCCTCATCACCGGTCTTTTAGAATCCTGCTTGGTCACTGCATTGATCAGAACTCTGAAGTCTTTAAACTCATTCGTCTTTAGAATGTTGTTATTGTATAAACTGTTCTGGTTCTCCCTTCACTTTATATTCATTCATTGAATTCTTGCCATGTTTCTCTGAAATAGTCCCTTTTTATCATTTCTCATAGTGAATTGTTATTTTTGTTCACTTGTTCGGTCATGTCTGATTTTTTATGACCCTGATTCCATGGGGTTTTCTCTACAAAGATACTGGGGTGGTTTGCAATTTCCTTTTCCAGTATGTCCCCATTTTATAGATGAGGAACTAAGACAAATATGGGTTAAGTGACTTGTCCAAGGTCACACAGCTAGTAAGTTATTAAGGCTAGATTTGAGCTCAGACCTTCTAGTCTCCAGGTCCAGAGGACTATCCACTATATTACCTAGTTGTAGGTATTATGTATAAATGTATATATTTATATATAAACATGTGATACATAAATATACATATAACATATAAACATATACATATTTATATATGTGTATATACATATAATATATATATACACATATACACACATGCAAATACATGTATATGTGTAAATATGGGTCCCTCTCTCCATTCTGGTCAAAGTAGTTACTTTTCATGTAGGTTATTTGAGGTGTTGGCTGTGGCAGGAATTTTTTCTAAGTGAATGCATAAAATGCTACATACTGTAATGCCATATGGAGCTTTACCTCATGCTTATTGATGATACTTGGTGACAACCACATTTGGGGTGCCTCAGGTGAGTATGTGCAAACTTATAGTTGTCCCAAAGCCATCTGATATAGGGCGTTTGACATTGCTATCTTCCTGGTTTGAGCATTGCAAATTCCTGATCTGGGTTTGGGCCTGGGCAAAACAGCTGTACTTAACCCTGGATAGAACTCCAGTATACTATTGATGGCCCCACCCTCCATCAGCTAACTAGAAGACTTTGCAGAATGACAGAACTGAAGCCAACATTTCCTCCAACATTTGTTGGATTTCCATGCCCTGGTTATTCAGATGAAGTCTTCAGACCAGGATAGGGATTAGATTCAAGAAGGCTCCAGAGTCATCTCTCCAGAGCTGCTCTCTAATTCTGTTACTGTTCTTTCCTTAGGACACAGTCTCAGGCGCATGACCACTCCTTGCTCTAGTCTACCACTCATAGGTGCAGGTTCTTTCCTTAATTAACACTGTATATATGACCTAGATCTGGGGTATCATCATTAGAGATGTCAATTGTCTTGTATTCTTGCTCTCTGAACAGATCTTCTGTTTGATGAATGTAGGACCTCTTTTAGCCCTGGTGCTTGACCCCAGGTATTTTTTTTTACTTGTATGTGAAATGGCAACACAAGGCAGGAGTAAGCGACTGTACCTTCATCCTTTTTCCTAGACCTTATCTGCAAGGGCTAAAGATGTCTCCCTAGGCATACCTGGTTTGGAAAATTGACTTACTCCCCTTTTCCCCTGAGATTTCCATGGTGGTCCCTTTGAAAATGCTCATCTTGAGTGATGTAATACAAAATGACCCATGCCCTACGAAATGGTGCCTCTACTTATCCTCAAGCCTATGATAAAATTCTTTACCAACCGCTTCCCTTGTTTCTCCAGGTAGAACTCAAAAGCAATCTTTCCATCTAGCTGTGACTTTTTTGTCTTCTATTTTAATTGGAAATAAGAATATCCACATTGCTATGATTCAATTCCTGCAATATTGTGCCACCTCTCTGGTTATGAAGCAAGTTAGGAAGCTAAGAGGTAAATTAATGTTCTAGGAAGTCTAGAAATAATGTGATCTTCAGCTTCTTTCAATCTACTTTTCTCCTACTTTGCCACTATCATTGGAAAAGTGAATCAGCGTATCCTGGACATAAGACCCATTTTCCATTTTTTCTATCATGAATTGCCATGGCCAAAGGACTCATCAATAATTGCTTTGTCTCATATTGAGGACGCTATCTCTACATGTCCTAGTGACTACTAAAGTTTTGCTGTAGTCACTTTGACTAAAGGTGAGAGAGCCCAGACCTGCTTAAGAGCTGCTCATTCTCTTTACTCTGTTACCATAAGAAAATACATTGATTTTTTTACTTGTATGTGAAATGGCAACACAAGGCAGGAGTAAGCTGACTGTACCTTCAATAAATCCTTGGAATTTGCTAGAAAGTGTCTCCAGGATATGACTTGCTCACCCACCTCTTACACTTTGGCCTCCTTCCACTTCATAAATTAGTGCTTTATGGTATTTTGCTAAATTGGAAAAAAGACAGTTCTATTATGCTAGTCCATCATCTAAATTTCTTTGGTGCAAAAATGACTTTGCATCTAATTTTAAGGAGCTAAAGACAATAGTCTCTAGAAGGAACAGATATCTGGGTAGTTTCTCCTTATGTCATTGGCATGGTTTATGCTGAAAATTATCAGCCTTTGATAATCCTGCATTCATACAAGCAGACGGATCCAACGGGCAGGTGGATTATTTCCTGAAAATGAACTATCCTGGTACATTTATATCTTAGAGTATGTGGTTCAGATTCAGGGAATCTTGGGGATTCATTTTGAAAAGGCTAGGAAAGGTTTTGTTTGTTTATTCTAAATTTAATTTGATTTTTCAATAAGTGAAAATATATTTTCTCTCCTCTCTGTCCCCAATTGAAAAAGATAAAACCCTTGTGACAAATATGCATGGTAAGGCAAAATAAATTCCAGTAATGGGCATACCAAAATTATATCCTATTCTGTACTCTGAGTCCTTTACCTTTGTGGCAGGAGATGGGTAGCGTGCTTCTTGAGGAGAGGTCTTCTGGGACCATTGCTGGATATATCTGACCAGGGTGATAACCTGAAAGTATTTAAAAATTAAATCTAAAAAGGAGTTTTCAAATCAAAGTATTTAAGGAATTATCCAATAGTGGTTCAGTGAACTCTGAAATGTATCTAGAAAAGAGGTATTTGGACAGAATGAATGGAAGCTTCTTGGGGCCAGAGCCCTATTTCATTTCTGTCTTATAACACCTAGTTCAGTACCTGGCATGTAGTAATCATTCAGTATATGTTTGAGGATTGGTGGCTTGGAAGGTACCATTTTGAGGGACCCCACATCATTTGCCCCTTGGTAGGAATAAATGGTAGAGCATAGGCTTAGGTGGAGGGCTGGGGACTGGGAAAATTCAGGACCAAAAGCAGGAAAAGCAAGCATAATAATGACACTACAGAATACATGCTTACATCTGAATTTTTTTTATTCAAATACAAAATTTAAATATCCAACAGTTATTTTACCCACCTGTGCAATAGCCAAGAAGAAATCAAATACAAAATTACCAGAGCAGGATAGGGATTTTTGTGCCTGGTCTGTTGGTATATGAACTCCATTGAAAAAAGATGCAAATAAGATATAATAACCCATAATGACATATTTCTTTGGTACTATAAGAGTTACCAAGCACTTATCTGTCTCACTAATCCTTTATGAGGTGGGAGTTTGGTGTGTCATAATCTCCATTTTTCAGATGAGGAAACAGAGTCTCCCAAAGATAAAGTGACTTATCCATGGTAATACAGCTAGTGAGTATTGAAGCTGGGAGCAGTGAGGGCTTGTGAATGACTAAATTACAAAAAAAAAGATCTCCATGGCCATAAAGGCTGGGGTTACAAATACAAAGAGAGGTAGTTCCTGCCCTCAATGAGCTCACATTCTAATGAGGGAGATAATGTAAAGGAAGATTGAGTTGCATGATTGATGGAAAGATCTGGTGGTCCTGAGGGTGCAGCAATTGGGAGGTTGACAAGTCCCATGGATCTTTGTGAATCTAGCAGTTGGGAAAGGGTCCCACCTGGGGCAGAAGTGGGGGCAGGATTCAGATAGGAGATTAACGATTCCTAATCTTCCCCTACTTTATCATTCTCCCTGATGCAGAGCCTCTGGCTTAAGTATGATCTTAGAGGGTTAGGAATCTCATCTGAATCTCATCTGAATCTCATCTCATCTCTTGGGTAACGTGAGAACTTTCAGTGTTTGTTTTGGGGAAAACCTGGTGGAAGACAGGAAGCTTTATCATCTCTGGGATGAATGATTCCATCATTCTCAAGGACTCTGATACCTGTAGGAATTCTTCATTCTTCACAAATCCCACTTAATGTTCTTAGACATAAATTTACTATATGAGGGTTGTGTTGGGTGTGAGTTGTAGGCAAGGGTGAACAGGCCTTCAGCATGACAGTTCTTTACTGCTGCATAGAAAACTACTGCAGCATGAGGCAGAGTCTTGACTGGTATAATTCACTGGGGTAGAACTTTGAGGATTTGGTTTGAACTATGACAGGCCCATCCTGTGAATGGCTGAAGTAGACAGGAAATAGAGGTGTTCCTTGGAGTCAAGAATGTTGAGGATCTGGAAGGCTAGAGTGTTCAAAGGCAGCAGAATAGTAGGCTGGGCAAGAGTAGGGACCTGAATGTCTCCTGATGAGAGAAATTAAGATATGCACAGGATGGAATGGCCTGGAAGGAGAAAAATGGTTTCTTCCACATCCCTATTGATTCAAGGATAACATACAAACTCCTCAGCCTGACATGTAAATGCAAATAATCCAGCTTCTGCTTGCCTTTCCAGCTTCATCTCCTTTATGCGTCCCACAGTTCAGCCCAATTTGCTAGCTAATTATTGTCTGTCCAGGATATTCCATTTCCCACCTTCTTCCCTTTGTACCAGTGATACCTCATGACTGAGATGTCCTTCCCTCTCACGTCCATCTTACAGAATCCCTCTCTTCTTTCAAAGCACAGCTCAGGTGCTACCTGCTAATGTAAGATTTCTTGTTCCAGTTATTAGCATTTTAACCCTCTTGAAATTAGTTTGTACTTACTTGGGTCCATACTATCACTCCCCATAGAGTGTCAGCTCCTTGAGGTTGGGAACTGCTTTTGTCTTGTGTTTTATCTTTGTATCCCCAGCACCTAGCAAGGAGCCTTTCTAGGTAGTAAGTACTTGATGTATGTTGCATTGACTTGGATGGACCTCAAAGAAATTGAATTGACTCAATGGGACTGAATTAAATTCAGGAGGAGGAAAGAGCTGGTAGCAGTGAGAAGGAAGGAGGAAACCAAATCGTCCTGTCTCTGAGTATCTTGCTATATGAGTGATGCAGCTTCCAGAGCTGGAGGAGATGCCAAGACATAACATTTTCAGAAGGAACCCAGTTTTCAGTAACGACAGAAGGTGGGAGGAATGTAGGAAAGAAGGACATAGGATGAAAGGGAGTTTCATAACAATAGATGATTTCAGAAGGTCTAGTGGAACAGAGAGTATAGGAAGAAAGGGATTGGAGAGTCATAGGAATGAATTTGCTGACAGTTGGGGCAAAGCAGAGATAGACAGGGCAGCTGGTAAAAGTACATGTTGCTTTAAGCACTTATAATCAGACTGCCTTATTTCCCTAACTCTTGGGATTCCTCATTGCCTCTATTACACTGAGATGCCAGAGTGCATGGAAGTCCATTACAATTAGATCTCCCTGCTGATACCCGGATTTCTGTCTGGCATTCAGAGGCTGGCAGTATATGAGGGGGAAGAGGTCTTCCTAAGTGAGAAGCTTGGCCCTTTCACAACAGAGACCCCAGAGGATAGAAACTTGATGAGCTAGGTAGGACGCAGGCAAGTCAGATGGCCAGCGGCTTCCAAGAGAGTGGGGTTTCTACCTCCTACATGTGTTGGGCCTTACATGAAACAAGGGATGCTTAGAGGATACAAAACATTCAAAGGGAATACAATCATTATATGTTAATAAAATGCCTCCTATGATATACATGATACAGTAAAAATACCTGATAATAGTGTAGTTGTTTTGTGGGGCAGCTAGGGGGTACAGTGGATAGAGTGCCGGGTCTGAAGTCAGGAAGATTCATTTTCATGAGTTCAAATCTGGTCTCAGACACTTACTAGATGTTTGACCCTGGGCAAGTCATTTAACTGTGTTTGCCTCAGTTTCCTAATCTGTAAAAAATGAGATGAGGAAGGAAAGGGAAAATCCCTCCAGAATATTTGCTAAATGGGATCAAGAAGAGTTAATACACGTGTGTGTGTATGTGTGTGTGTTTGTGCTGAATTCAGTTTTAGAAATATACAGGTTTGGAACTCAAAAATTTGTGGAAATGAATGTTAAAAACTATAATGCCAAGCACAAGCAGCTTCCAAGGTTCTGATTACAAGCATAGTAAACTCTCCATTTATTTAGTAACAAATTAAGGCAAAACATTCACAGAAAATCAAAATACAGAGTAACTCAATCATTTAGTAAGTCCTTAATTCAATCACAAAATTCAAAGGTCAAAGTACTCCATCCCCTGGGTAGTACATTCATTTAGTCAATCACAAAGTCTTCTTTCTTCTCAATTGGAGATTAGTTTCCAGTCATAAACAAAGTAAATTAATTTTGTCAGTCACAGAGTACAAAGGTCAAAAGTTTTCCATCCCTGGATCACAACTGAATTACAATATCATCAGTCACTACCTAGCACCCTATCAAGGGGCAGTGGAAAGCACAAAGGCCATCCACTCCTAGGTCACAACTAGGTTACAATATCATCACAGCATTCAGTACCCAAGGAGAGGTCTTTTCTTCATCTTGACCTGAGGCAAGTTCTCAGCAGTTTCTGTTCCTGGGAAGACAAAGCTTAACAAAGCCACAATAAGATTCAAACACATTACTGATAACCTCATCAATTCACTCTATCTGTGAAATCAACCTAGACCCAACAACAAGGTCTGAGGCCTCTATCAACAAATGAATCTGACAAAGTCACATCAAAACAGACAGACAAAATACCAGCACCGCAGTCATGTCTCCTCAGTTCTCAGCAGCTCCAGGTAGCCCACAGAAGTCCTGGGCAGCTCTGGCTGGCAGCTCTCTCTCTCAACAACTCAGGCCCCTGGCAGCTCTCTCTCTCTCTCTTTCTTTCTCTCTCTCTCACTCACTCACTCACTCACTCACTCTCTCTGCCTCCATGATGCTGCTCCCCAAAGTTCTTCTGCCCTCTCGCTGCCTGGGCTTCTCCCTATATACAGCAGCAGCTCCTCCCTGTTCTGCCCCCTCTCATCATGTTAGCAAGTCCATCCTACTGTGGGATTTTCATAAGCTCTGGGTCTTAACACTTAACCTAAAACCAAATGCTAAGTACCTATTAGCTTACCAATACAAGAGTATCTTCAAATTCCATTTCCAATTCAAAAACTAAAAGCAAATAAATAAATTCCAGAAAAAAAGAAATATATTGGTTAGGTATGTTGGGATATGGCCATTGGAGTCTTAGGGGTGATGTTTCCCCAAAGATTTTCAGTACAAGCACATTTTGGGTTGCCTTCTGTGCCAGTACAGACTAGGTTGTTTGGCCAGACAAAATTGTGGGGGGAAGGGCAGGTCATGGTGCTAAAGTTAAGAAAGAAAGTATAGCCAGAGAGAGACATGGCTATCATACCTATTCAGACAACCAGCAGCTTTGGGCACTTGGCTTGGGACACACACTGTATTCTTTCTTGTACAAATAGAAGGGAAGATTACAAGCTCCAATTCCCTCTAGTGAGTTAACTGCCAGAAGTGTCCAAAAAAAATCTTTCTTTTACTTTGAAACAGAAGATAAAAGTGATTGCTTACTTTCCCCTTTTACAGGTTGTATTGAACCCAGTATATAGGCAGAGATTATTCTCACAAGCTTCCATTGCCTGAGGATTTGAGAGGAGACAAGGTGGCTGGCTTACTTCAGCTACGCCATTTCAGAGTATTGATTCTGATGGATTTTCCAATTAATTGATGGATTAATGAGTATGTACTGGGCACTGTGCTAGGGCATAGAAACAGCCTATCATCAAGGAGTATGTATTTTACTGGGGGAGAACATTTATAGACATGAACACAATAGAAAATAGATTAAAAAATGATTTAGAAAGGAGGGCATGCAGCTGGGGAGATTTGCAGGTTTCCTCATGATTATCATCAAAGTCCAAGTCCTTACCATTTTAAGTGGATTGCTGCTGTTCTTTTTCTTTACTATTCTCATGAAGTTTAAGTGATTTGTTAATAAGACTGAATCTGAACAGAAAAAGGAAAGTCTAGTGGAATAGGGCCAATGAGAATAATCAGGGAAAGCAGAAGCCCCCAAAAGAACTGTGCATCATCTCCCTTCTAAGATATATTCAGGTAAAATGATTCAATGAAACTTCAAGGCAGCAATATAATTGTAGCATACTTTAAATTGTAATGTTGTAAATTACTTGGGGAGTCAAGAGACACTGATTGGAGAGAGGGTCAACAAGACCAAGATTTGAGTTCAAAAGCTGACTCATACTTATCCCTTGCCAGTGCCCTTGGAAATTTTGCAAGTCAACAATGTAACAAGCATTTATTAAGCACCTACTATGTTCCAGGAGCTGCCATAAGTGCTGGGGATACAAAGAAATGCAAATAATGGGCCCTGTTCTAAAGGGGATTATATTCTAATGGGGGAAATAACATGCAAATAGTCATGCATAAGCAAGAAATATTTAGGATAAATTGGAGATAATCTCAGAGGCAATGACATTAATATTAAGGGGCATTGGAAAAGGCTTTTGGGAAAACATAATGTATTAGATGGAAACTGGAAAGAGGTCAGGAAAGTCAGATGAGTTGAAGAATGCCAAACATGGGAGATGGACAAGCGAAAAATGAATGAAACCTGGAGAGGAAGCGTTTTGTGTGAGGAATAATAATGGTGACATTTCAGAGCACAGGAGGGGAGGATGGAATAAGAAGGTTAGCAAAGTAGGAAAGAGTCACCTAATGAAGAACTCGAAAATGCAAAGAGACAATTTTATTCTGGAGTTTAACAAGCTACATGAGTGAAAGGAGATTTCACACTAGGAGTCCTTCACACAGTTTCAATCATAGACCTAGTTGAAAAAAGGAAGAAAGAAGGAAAATGAAGAAAATAAAACCATTTTACATTTCAAGGAGGAGAACTCTTTAGTGTTTCTTAGATGAATAAGTATTAACAGTCCATTATGTTTCGTCCTGTAAAATACATCTATATGTATATCCACATATCTATCTATCTATATCTATTTATAGCTATGTAAACATATGTTGAAATGAGTGGTCAAAGAGGAAAAAATGAGAAATGGTTAAGACAAGAAAAGAATATACTAGGATACACATGGCAAAAGGAAGGGATAAAGTGAGAAGAGGCAATTTCGTTTATGTCTGAAGGAGAAAGAGGTGTAACTAGGGAAATAAATCAGTGGTTAGACTAAAAAAGTGAACAAAAAATATGAACTAGTAATCAATAAAAATGCTAATCAGATTGAATTTCTCAAAAAAAGTTCACATTAGGAGATGAGATATACTAGATGATATGATGTATATTACAAAGGGGACCCAGTTCCATATCCTGACCATGATACTAAAGAGAATGAAAAGTTTACATTGGTCTGTATTTCTAATATCCAAAGCTACACATAATACGTCCTTATTTTTTAGCACTGATCAGTAAAAAGAACATACTTAAGGGCAGGAGAAGAGAGAATATGAATAGAATTTGTCATGAATAAATGACATCTATGAATAGATGCTTTCTAAGTGAAATACATTAAGCTCTGAATTTTGCATTCCATGTATGTTACTCTTCTCAACAAGATTGTAAACTCCTTGAAAACACTGACCACATCTTACCCTACTTTGGCATTTTCCATAGCTCACAACTCAGAGCTGAAAACATTATACACAGATACATAAAGGAGTTGAGCTTTTTTCCATGTGGAAATTTCCTTTACTATAATTTCCCAACTGTGGTTTACTCTGTAAATCTCAGAAAGTTGCTGAGGTACAATGGGGTTAAGTGATTTCCCCAGGGTCATATATCCACTAAGTAAGAAACAGGATTGGACATCAGGTCTTCCTGACTCTAGGTCATGTCTTCTACATGTTATGCTTCATTGAGTTACCATGAACACTTACACATATGATGGATTAATAGATTAATGAACCATCTAACTCATGGCTAGCTAGACCCCTTGATCCTAGAATAAGGACAACAAATATTCTTTGGCAAATAGTTGGAGTGTCTTATTCTGTGGCTTACTTGCAGCAGCAGCAGCAGCAGCAATAGTTATGTTGCTAAATAGCAGACCTAGAAAAGCAAGCATAACCTCAGCGATGACATCTGCCCTTATGATTTAAGGAAAGGTAGAAGATAGAAGGGATAGGGCCCATTCTTAGTGTCAATGGAATCATAACAATCTTCATGCCATGATAATTGTCTGAAAGCTGTCCAACTTTAATTTGGCTGTTGTTTTCTCTGCCAAGGGGGCATGGCCTTTTAGCTGGAAAGATAGAACAAAAATGATTAACAGGGAGTGAAAGATATGTTAGATTATAGGAAGAAGGAACATATGATGGGCAGAAGTTACCAGTACTAGATGGACTGTGTTCTACGGTGTTGAAACATCAGACAGGCGTTGAGTCAGCAACTATCTTGAAAGAAAGATTAAAGAGAATGGGAATGATACTATTATCTTTATGAAGGAAAAATATTATCCCAATTAAAAATGAAACAAAACGAAAGGGAGAGCTGTCTGAAAACTATAGGCTTTGGGAGTTTGTCTTTCACATCTGCTCAAATTTTCGGACATTTTATTATCATTATTAGTTGTTAAAATGTTTTATGAATGCATTAACATATTCATATTCTCTACTCAGCCTCTCTTTTCTCAACTCCAACCTTTACATGTATCTATGTATACATACATGTATACAAATACATGTTTGTATATATGTGTGTCTATGTATGCATGTATGTATGTGTATGTTTGTATGTGTGTATGTACCCACCTTTATAACAGAAAACTATTAAGTGAGCAATACTACTCAGTGCAATGACTGGAATGGAGTATACATTATTCCACATACAAGGTAAAATATTCCAACGTCATTGTTCTGGGACCTTTGCTGAGTTGACCCTCTGTCTTTTTATATTGTTGTATTTGACAATGTTACAATCATTGTACATATTGTTCACCTGGTTCTCCTTTATTATTTTGCATCAGTTTATATATCTTTTCCTATGGGTCTCTGAATTTCTTATGTCAATTATTTTTTATGATGTAATAGCACTATATACAATTTTTAAACTATCTTCAACAAATAAGCACTGTTTAGCATTCAGTTTTTACCCTTGTAAAAGTGATGCCATAGGCATTTTAGAATAAAGGGCACTTTCGTTTCTGTCACTGTTTTTTTTTTTTTTTGAGGGTATATGACTAATAGTGGGATTGATCAATAAAATTATATGAGCAGTTAAGGGGCTTCACTCTCATGGTTCCAAATCGCTTTCTAAAATTTTTTAACCAATTCAGACCTTTCCCAACAGTATATCATGTGCCCGTATTTCTATAGCTCCTTCAATAATTACTATTTTTTCTTTTATTTTCTTTGATTATTGTGTATTAGATGATAACTCAGAATGTTTTCTCATTTTTCTCATTATTCATGATTTGTATAATTTTTTCTTATGACTGTCAAGGTCTTGCATATGTTTAATGTAATGAGGAAAACATTTATTTAAACTATTTAACATATTATATATTTAACCCATATTTGTAGTAAAGATTTTAGTAATAAAGGTTAAATGGCTTTATGATACAATTAGTGTAAGAAATGTCCACATGGGGGACCTCTATGTAGCATAAAAACACTATACATTTGAAATGATTTTGCTCATAAAAGTTCAACATGAACTGAATCCAAATATGCAATTATGCAAGCTATTTCCTTATGCAAGATGCACAATACTAACCATTTTAGTTCCACTTCGTATTAAGTTATACAAAGTAGGACTAGCATCCATGACTTTGAGATGACTTCTATCAAGTGTGTAGATAAAAGCTATGATATTTTATACTAAAGATATTGCCAAAGCAAATATACAATAATGTTGAAAGTAACCAGATATCAAATGAAGGTATTCCAGATATTCCTACTATTGGCCTTGTACCAGAGCAGACCCAAGGTGTGCCTGTGATGTACAATGAGTTGGAGACAACTGGAAGGTGAGGATCATCTTGTCCTATTCATCTCTATGTTCTTTTCTAGGATCATTTGTCCAATTTTCCCTGCTCCAGTTCTTGTGATAGCTGGGATTCTAAGAACAATGAGGTGGGTCCTCTTTTTTCACCTTGCCGAAGGGCAGTATGCTCAGTATGGAGGAAGCTGTGAGCTATGGAAAAGCTGAGCTCCCATTTTCTAGGACATTCACTGAATGCCACATTGTTGGTTGAGAATCCTTTGATCAATGAAATCTTTGATCATGAAACTGAACTAGTAGTATCTCCTCAATATCATGAAAGAACTAACTTTGATTTCAAATTTCTAGAAATTAGCTGAAGTTTCTATCTTCTCTGTAAAACCTGTTTATGGCAGGTTCTACAACATCTTGATAAAGATATCCATAACATGATATATCTGAAGTTCTTGTGGTAAATGTATCAGGATAATTGTCACTTTCTGATCCACAAAAACAGACTTCCAGTCAATCACATGGTGAAAATCATATTCTGTAGATTTTCCCCATTCATTTCCTAGGAAATCACACAAGGATGTAACCATTCACTTGCTACAAGGCAGCTGAGATTGTAGCTTTCATTATCTGTTCGTTATCCTTATCCAAGTCAATTTTGGTTACTGGTCAGTTTTTAAAAATACCCATGCCATGGATGCTGCAGAAGCTTTTTTATTTTTGGAGAAAATTGAGGCAAAGTCTGTCTTCAGTTTTGACTAAAAGACATTTACTTATCCTACAGAGGAATGAACTCTGGCTTCAGAACATAGTCTTGATGGTCCAAGGATTTTATCTCTTTTATAGCTGAAAGTCCAGTTTTTTATATTTATTAGTCTTACTCTTGGAACGATATCTAAAGAAGACAATTGTTCCATAACTTTGGCAATATCTTAAGGATGTAGGTAATCAGATAAATTCTAACTAATCATTCTGGCTTTATTTGGGGATTTAAAAGCAGGCCCTGAAACAAATAATTTAATTTTCCTCTGCCACATATGATGAAAAAGAGAAATCTATCTGTTGCCCTGAGAATGAGATGTTTTAGCTCATTATCTCACAGAAAAATAGGGTTCTGCAGTGAGTTGGTGACATCTCATCACGTTTCCATATGTTGAACAGTCATTCTTAATACAGTGAGCTTATTCAATTTTCTGTACATTGTGCTAATGTTGGTACCCAAAGAAGCTAGTTTACCAATAAAGCAGTTCAGTTTATGTTGGCACTTTTTTCTTTCAATTTGATAGTACGCTTCCCTGGCAACAAACTTTAACATTAGACTGGTGGGTTGGGAGAGAAAGGGTTCCTCTCTGCTCTGTGACTCCCAGATAGGTCTTACACCTTCATGTCACCAACATCAGGACATCAAGAAATGGAGGGACAGTGTCAAGCAGAGGTGTTTATGACAAATATTTTTGTTCAGATAAAGTCTTTAACACAATAAAATTGTATATGCAGAAATAGAAGTCAGTGAAATCCATATGCAGTAAGGAAATATGTGGAGGGTAAGGACTGAAAGTTCCTCTTTATATTTATTTTTAGTACTTCAGCCACCAGAGTGAGTATCCTGGGGGGAGGAGGAAGATGACAAAAACATGTATAACAAAGAAAGAGTATTGTACTTTCCTTTTTAGCTTATGCTTCTCTAGTCACTTGAGAGGCATGAGCTTGAGGAGGAGAACCATAGCTGTGGCTACCTGTTGCTTTAGGGAAGCCCCACCCATATATTTTCTCCTCCTTCCATTATTTCTCTTAGTCCTGACCCAGTACTAAAACATGCTATACACACAAACACAGATATATACAGATATATATGTGTGTGTATTGAAATATAAAAATATATTAACATATAAACAACATACACATAATATACATATATGTGTATACATATATGTATATATGTATGTGTATATATTTGCATATATACATACATACATACATGTGTGTTTATTTCAGGAAATGAGTAAAAAATGCCAAACATCTCAAAATCCATGCAAATCTAGGTCATTTTTACCCTCTGGGGTAATATTCATCTATACAAAATGCATATAAAACAATTACAAAGAAACTTTGGAGAGGAAGGTCCTTATAGATAAATAGGGAGGAAGGGAAATAAATAACAGTTGGTATATTTGGCGTTTCTGAACATCAGAAGACAATAAGAAATATTTCATGGTACGTTTAGTCATATTCTATAGTACTGCTCATATGTATTTTCAAAAATACTGCTAAGAAAATACTATTTAGGTGTCAATATCTGTTTCAGAGAATGAATAATAAAAGAAATTATATAAAGAACTAAATGAGACCTTCAAAACTGTATCAATATATGTGTGTTTATATAATTTTGATGCAAACATGGTAATCACGAAGAGGGGTAAAATGTATTGCATAGTTATTTACTAGTATGACAAAGACTAGGAAATTATTATAGCTAATAGAGAAGCCTTATACCAATATGTCATGAATATGGTTTTTTCAAGAAAAGAGGTGTGAGGCAATAGATATGGAAAGAGCCAAATAATATTATAAAAATAAAATTGATATTTCAACATAGATAAAATTACTAATTACTGATATGGAAGTCATTTCTAAGTCAGCAATTAATATTCAGGTAAATCACTGGTTTGTTAGTATAAGTATCATAATCCTTGTATACATAGAAGAATAAAAGTAAGATGCAAATATATCATGGGACTGAAGCAATTATAACTTGACTTGTAACCCCAAAATAGGGTTTTGATGCTGAAAAATGGGAAATGGATCAAAGAACTGATATGGACTCAAACTATTGTAATTTCTTAAGAAAATTTACCAAATGGAAATTTTATAACTAAGGCCCACAGGGATTAAATGATTTTCCCAAGTTCCCTGACACAGTCAGGAGAAAGGTTAAGGTTTAAACTCATATCCTCTCGGGCAGCTAGGTGGTACAGTGGATATAGTACTGACCCTGGAATCAGCAGGAACTGAGTTCAAATCCAGCCTTAGACACTTGAAATTTACTAGTTGTATGACCCTAGGCAAGTCATGTAACCTTGGTTGCCTCAAAAAAAACAAGCTCATGTATTCTGAATCAACTACTTTTTTCACTTCACAAGCTATCTCAGTGAAAAATCACAAGAAAAGGAACTTATAAGTATAGAGCTAACTTTGAAATTTTAAATAAAATAATGCTTCTATTTACCAACAAAAGTATGGAAGACAAATAGGAGACAGCACCAGATCATCATCTTGATGTTGTAGCAATGAATAATTACTGTTCTGGAATACAGCTAGGACAGCTAGGTGACACAGTGGATAGAATACCAGATCTGGAATCAGGAAGACATGAGTTTAAATCTGGCCTTAGACAGTTACTATCTGTGTAACCCTGTTCAATTCACTTGATTTTGTTTGCCTCATTTTCCTCATCTGTTAAAAAAGCTGGAGAAGGAAATGGCCATCCTCTGCAGGATCTTTGCCAAGAAAACCCCAAATGGCTGGGGTGGCTAGGTGGCACAGTGAGTAAGAGTGCCAGCCCTGGAGTCGGGAGGACCCAGGTCGGTTCTGGCCTCAGAAAATGAGCACCCACACATAAATAATGACTGGCCGTGTAACCTTGAGCAAGTAACTTAACCCCAATTGCTTTAAAAAAAAGAAAAGAAAACCCCAAATGGGATCACAAAGAGTCAGATACAACTGAAATGACTGAACAACAAGAAAAAAAAGTACATTACAGTTTGTGTTAATTACCAATGAGTATTTGTATCTGTTTTGACATCATTACTTAGTTAAATTCCTTCTTTGCAAATTTCCATTGCATTTTTTCCTTAAAATTTCAGGCCTTTTTGTAAAGAACAAGAAAAGAGTGATATTACTTTCTCAATAACTAATGGAATAAAGAACCTAAATGACTGAAGTTGAGATTTTCTAAGCGCACAAATATTTATAGCCTCTAAATACCACTAATTAGTGAGGCATAAAGCAGGAAAATGAGAAGTGGGGTGATATTAAGAGGAGGAATTTAAACTAAATGCCAATGATCTCAGTGTCACTGTGGAATAATCTTCATGGAGGACAGAAATAAATGTGATTATTTGCTATAAATATGCAGATATCCACCTACAGAGAGTCAGGGGGCCAGCATGTCCCCAACTCCTTTTTTTATTTTTTTTCTTTTTCTTTTTTTTTTTAAATTAAACAAATGCTTTATTAACTTCTGGTTTACATCATTCATTTCCACCAGATTATGAGTTACACTTTTCCCCCATTTTTTCCCTACCCACCACCCCAGAATAGCAGTCCCACTAGATATCCCCTCATCCAATCTGCTCTCTCCCATATCTTCTCCCATACCCCCTTCGACTTTGCCATTAGGGCAAGGTGAATCTCTGAGCCCCACTGCCTCAACATCTTATGAAACATTTAATTTTAAAACTTCGATTATCAGATCCATTCCCTTTCTCCCTTGTCACCCACTCCCTCTGAGAAGATAAGCAATTCAGTATATGTTGTACATGTATATCTATGCAGTACATTACCATAGTAGATATATTGTAAAAGACTGCTTATATTTCCCTCCCACCTGTCTCACCTCCCACCTGGTCCATTCCCTACTTTGATCCTGTCCCTCTTTGATAGTGGGTACTTCTAACCTCTCCTCTCCCCAGAATGCCCTCCCCTCCATCACCCCCCCTCTCATCCCCCTTTCCCCTACTCAGGAGAGTGACTGAGGGTAAGATATTCCATTTAGTATGTATATGTTTCTCTCCTTGAGCCAACTTCAATGAGAATATGCTTTTGCCTTTTTGTCTTCCTATTCTTCTCCTCCCCTGCAACTACTTCCCCTTGCCTCTTCTACATGAGATAGTTTGCCCTACTCTGTCTCTCTCCATCTCCTCTTGCCACTTTCCTCTCACACCTCTTGACTTCACCCCTAAAGAATCATCCCTTCCTTGGGGCGGCTAGGTGGCGCAGCGAGCAGAGAGCCAGCCCCGGAGCCAGAAGGACCCGAGCTCAGATCCGGCCCCAGACACCCAACACACAAACAAAAACCCAGCCACATGAACCTGGGCAAGTCACCCAACCCCAATTGCCCTCCAAAAAAAAATAATCATCCCTTCCCATCAAATTCAACCTGTGCCCTCTATCCATGTATACCTATGAACATATGCCATGTACCCTTCTTCAATTATTTTCATAATGAGAAAGGTTTCATCAAACACAGTTATTGTTTTTCCATGTAGGACTGTAAATAGTCCAACTCTGATAAGTTCCTTTTGATTTCTTTTCTTTGATTGCCTTCTCAAGCATCTCTTGCTTCTTGTATCTGAATGTCAAATTTTCTATTCAACTCTGGTTTTTTCATCAAGAATGCTTGAAAGTCCTCTATTCCACTGAATGACCATATTTTCCCATGAAACAAGATACTCAGTTTTGCTGGGTAGGTGACCCTTGGGTTCATTCCCAGTTCTTTTGCCCTCTGGAATGTCATATTCCATGCCCTTCGATCCCTCAATGTAGAAGCTGCCAGGTCCTGGGCTATTCTGATTGTGTTTCCACAATATTGAAATTGTTTCTTCCTGGCTGCTTGGAGTATTTTCTCCTTGATCTGGGGATTCTGGAACCTGGCTATAATATTCCTAGGAGTTTTCTTTATGGGATCATTTTCAGGAGGCGATCAGTGGATTCTTTCAACCTCTATTTCCCCCACTGGGTCTAAAACATCAGGGCAATTTTCCTTGAGAATTTCTTTAAGGATGATTTCTAGGTTCTTTCTTTGATCATGGCTTTCAGGTAGTCCAATAATTTTTAAATTATCTCTCCTGGATCTATTTTCCAGGTCAGTGGTTTTTCCATGAGATATTTCACATTGCCTTCTAATCTTTCATTTGTTTGGATCTGCTTAACAGCATCTTGATTTCTCATAAAGTCACTAGCTTCCATTTGCTCCAGTCTAACTCTGAAGGAATGAATCTCCTCAGTGAGCTTTTGAGATTCTTTTTCCATCTGGCAAATTCGACTTTTTAAGGCATTCTTCTCCTCATTGCCTTTCTGAGCCTCTTTTGACATTTGAGTTAGTCTATTTTTTAAGGTGTTATTTTCCTCAGTCAGGCTGTTGACTGTCATTTCATACTTTTCTTGCATCTTTTTCATTTCTCTTCCCAAATTTTCCCCCACTTCTCTTATCTGCTTCTTAAGGTCCTCTATGGCCTGTAGCCAGCTTGTATTTTCATTTGGGGCTTTTGGTGCAGGAGTTCTGACCTCACAGTCCTCCATGCTTTGAGCCTCTTTGCCCCTAAAACAGGAATCCAATGTTGAACTTTTCTGTTTATTTTGTTTCGTTTGCGTAGGCATATTGCCACTTAATTACTTGATTTTGAGGCTTGTTGCCACAGTAGGACTCTGCCACCAGACAGGGGAGCTTCTGCCCAAACGTGGGGTCTTCACAACTTCCGCCAGTTGTGCGGCCTCTGTAAAGCCTCCACCCACTCTGGCAAGTTGGATACCCACCCCAAACTTCCCCCCCCAGACCACAATCCAGATCCAGGCAGTTTAAAGCAAAAGCGATTAACCCCCAGACTGATTGCTGGATCTTCCTACAGTTCGCAGACCAGGAGCTAGAGCCACTACTGACGCTGCAAAATGGCTTCTGTGCAGCTGTTTCTTCAGCAGCTTTTTGCCCCCAGGGGAGGAAGCCACGTGTTCCCCAAATACTGGTCCCAAAGTCCATAGGGCACTAACCTCTCACTTTGTCCTAGGCATATCTGTGCTGATAATTCTGGAATCACCACAATTGCTGGTGTTCTGGGGTTCCATCAGCCAGCTGAAGGTCTGGCTGCCCTGGCGGGTTGCACTGTCGGTTCCCAGTGCGCTGTGCTGTCTTGTTTCAGAGCGCTGCGCCGGGCGCTCCCTGCAGGGCTGCTGGGCCGTCCTCAGCAGGAGGTTAGCTTCTCTGTGCCGTTCTGTGGGTGCTGTGGCTCCAGAAGTTGTTCAGAGTCCCCTTTCACATTGTTTGAAATTTGTGTGGGGCAGAGCACATTGGAAATGCTGGTTCTACTCCGCCATCTTGGCTCCGCCCCTTCCCAACTCCCTTTTTTTAGGTAGACCTCTTCAAATGCCTGCCAGCTTTCAGTTCATAACTTCATTTTATTTGCATTTTCTAAGAAATAAAAGGATGTAGTGAAAAGATCACTGGTCTTAGAATCAGAAGAGACCTGATGCACCACCTCCACTTGACTTTTTTTAGCTGAGCAATCCTAGGACAGTCACTTCACCTCTCTACATCTTAATTGCCCCATCTGTAAATTTTATTTTTCTAAAATTTAAACTTCCTTCTCCAAAGTACTGTTGTGAGAATCAATGAGAAAATGTGTGTAAAAACACTTGTGCCAATCTTCAAGGGCTATAGAAATCTGAGTTGTTATTTCATTGAAGTCTGAGAGACCCAAGATGTCATCCATGTGGTCACTCCTTCCAAATGTGCACGTAATATTAATAATGAACAATTACCTAGTACTTTAAATGTATAAAGCTCCTTGTATTTTACTATTATAACAACTCTGTGAGTCAGGCACTGCAGTTATCCCCATTTTACAATTGAGATGAGGAAACTGAGGCAGATAGAGTTAAGCTAAATGTTTTTTCCAAAGCCATACTGCACTGGTCAAAGAGTCAGGACAGTTCTGAATTTGGTTCTTTCTTTCTCCAGATCTGGTATTCTATCTGCTGGATGACCCTTGTCTTCCTGAACTATGTGCGTCTTGTCACAAGTCTTCTCTTAAATCTTCCTTTGAGGAAGTACAGTCTTTCTACTCTTAATTTCATGTATACTAGTGCAGCCCATGGACTTTCCATCTGTTATCCCTCTTACTGAATGACAGGCTCCTCAACTTTATTAGTCATTAATCTTTTTGATTAGGGTAATATGCTGCAGCCTTTTATCATTATTATTTATTGATAAAACTTTATTGCATGCAGTGCCAGAACACACATTACTTCAGAAATCCCGAACTTCTAGCAGTTATGATGGACAGTTTCCATCTGCCATTGCCCATTTTTGGTAGAAAGCAAAACAAACTTAGTTTTAGTTCCATCTTGCAACATATGATGAATGTTTTCATTCTGCAATTATTTCCTGTTATACATGCTTCCTTTAGCATGCTTTATAGTCCAGTCCGAATAGCTTCTTACTCTTCCACATAAATGATACTTCCTTGCCCACTCTGGGCCTTTGTACTGATTATTCTTCATGCTTAGAATACACCTCTTTTTCACCTTCTCTTCTTTGAATCCTTAATTTCCTTTAAGACTCACTTCAAGCTACACTTTCTTTTATAGATAGATTTTCTTGATTACCCCCACTCCTGGCATCTGCCAGGGTCCCTTCAACTTTTTATATTTACTTTGCATATTCATATGCATATAGATATGTATATATAACATATATACATGAGTATATATATATAATTTATCCAGACATATACATATTTTATTTAGACATATGCACTATGTGTGTATTTGTATATAATGTACACAGACATATGCATATGCATATTTTATTTATACATATGCAGTATACATAATATACACAGACATATGCATATTTTATTTATATGTGTGAATGTGTATATAATGTACACAGACATATACATATGTGTATTTTATTTATACATATGCCCTAGATGTATGTGTTTATACACACTTTGTTCCCCTTAATAAACTGCAAGTTTTTTTAGGTAATAAAATTGTTTTATTTTTGTTTTTGTATTCCTAAGTCCTAATATAGTTAATTATACATAGTAGGTACTTAACAAGCATTTGCCTATTGACTTACATAACTAAGGAATTGAACATTTATTGAGCACCTATGAGAAGAAGCACATGGTAATGGACAGAATGCTGAACATAGTGTAAAACCACTTGGGATAGATTTCTGGTCCTGCTGCTTAGTAGTTCTGTTACCTTGGGCATGTAATTTCATCACTTGGGTCTTGGTTTCTTTACCAATAGTATGGTGGTAGACTAGATGATCTGTAGTCTCTTCCATCTCTAAATTCTATGGTGTGCAGTCATTGTTGAAATAAACCCCATATAGTTCATATAGCTGGGACATAAAGTACAGAAACAGGAAAAGTGAAACCATATACTAAAATGAAAGAATTCATATATCCCCTTATTGTCATTGTCTTTTGCTTTCTTCTAACAGATTTTCGTCTATTTCAGTATTTTAGTGTTTCAAAAACATACATAATTTCATTAGATTCTTCATCATGGATTGGATTTTTCCTAGTCTGCCAAGATGTAGCAGCAAACACCCCAGCACTCCCAGGGTGGCTGCCAACACAGGTTCTTAGATCTGCTTTTCTAAAGGAAAGCAACTCAAAATGGGTTAACAATTTTGCTTTAATCAATCAAATATATCATTTGCCTAGTTCAGGGGGAAAAGTCAGCATCCCAAACTTAAGAGTATACAGAGGTTATGAGCAGAAATTACAAGAAGAGAGAGAAACAAACAGATCAAGCAAACAGGCCTCCAACTGTCTGACCATTACATCTATACTTAGTCAGTTACCAGAGAGGGAAGCACCAACATTTGGGTTTTCAAAGCCGGCAGGCTCCCAATGGCTACCCAGAGTCTCATCTAATCAAATCATACAACACTTCTCAAAGTGAGCCCCAAGCAAAGCCTCACATCAGGAAAGCTATGTAAATAGCTTTCTCTTGGGTCAGAGAATGTAACAACCCCCTTGACCCACTCCCCAGTCAAGAAGTATCTCCTGAAAAACAAGCCTCCAGTCACAGGCTCCAGGGGCACTTAAGCCTATGGGCAAGGGCCTAGGGGCAGGGAAGATCTTATACAATACAATCTTAGAAAGAGGGCAACAACATAAATTTAAAATCCCATTACATAAGTCAGAGGATTTTTTGCAAAATGAGTTGTCTTGAGCACCAGTTTCACACCCAAATTGTTCACTTGTTTTAAGGTTATGGCTCTCTTCCCAACGTAATGGGAACAAGTAATCTTGGTCCTTATAAGTCTATACATAAGGCTCAAATCATGTAATTTCTATAGACTTTGCAACATGTGCAGACACCTTTTAACTTGGTCCACTCTGATAACAACATGGTGAAAATTGCGACTGTTTAGATAAAAGTACTCATTTGTCAGAATAGTTTATTTTGACTGAATCTTTCCTGTCTGGCAGTATTCTGGTGACAGAAAAGAGCAGTGATATATGAGGACATGCTTTGGATATAACCAATCTGAACTGAAATATGGTCTATGAGCATGTGTTGGTTTTTTGTCTCATCATCTGTTGTTTCATTTTAGTTAATGGAGTTTGGAGAATATGAGGTTGAAAGCCGAGTCAGCATCAGTTCCAATAGGATCAAGGAACTGTTGTCAAAACCCAGTCAAGTAGTAGCTGAGATCGGGACTTATGCAGCATACACATTTGGATGTGAACTTGGTTGCACCAGTATTATGTGGATATTGTACTCTCTGAACCCACTTTCCTCAGAGACTATGATGGTATAGGAGAGAATATCACCCTTTAGTATCGAGGGGAATAATATTCTTTTATTCTTGCTGTATCTTCCAAATAAACATCCCTTTGTAAAAGCTACTGATTTATACTGGCTAAATAGAATTGGGATGTTAATCATTGGTGACTAACAGTGGGGGGAGTGGGCAACTCATCAGAATGGGGGATCAACTGTAGCATTATACTAATATACCTTTTCCCCTGCTCAGGATACTCCAAAAATCATAAGTTGGGGAGGTATTATCAGTTAGTCTATAGAGTAATGAGACCAAAATACTTACTGATAAAACTCAGCTGATAAATCTTGGGTTCGGGGTCCTTAGTATAGATGAAAATTATTATGAATGTAAGGGAACACATGACTTGTAGTGTATTTTTCAGCTTCCATGGAGCAGGGAGGATCAAACTGGATTTGGGGGCATGGATATGCAATGGAATGGAAGAGTAATGACCCCTTTCCAGAGCTGAGTCAGTGAGAAGGGGAACAATGCTCACACTTTTGTATTCTTTCTCTTTTTCTAACCAACTTTGTACATAAACTATACCAGACAACGTGTACTTCTTGCTGTGAAAGGTATTATCTTCTTACATAAGCCTGGATGAATTAAATACATCTCAGGGGTTTTAAACATTATTAAATTCTCGGAAAAAATATTTTTGGATTTCAGCAGAGAAATGAGAGTGGGTATCAGGCTGAGCCTTTCTTTTTGTTTCTTCCTTTTCACAACTGACTGGAGGCATGGACTTTGGGGATAAGATGTTCTCCAAACACATCTCCCCAAAACAAAGAGAGCCTATTTCATACTTGTCCTGATTTCGACTTGGCTGGTTCTTAAATTGAGTGTTGATTTTCTTTCCAATGAATTTGGCAGAGCAAGAGATAGGTTTTTCCCCAAGCCTGCCAGTGCTAGTGAAAAGAGTCCATTTATGTAATGCGGATTACTCAGCCACCACCCATAGTGATTAGTCAAATTGCCAGGAACTTTCTTAAATAGGAGAGTTATGTCCATTTTAGAACATGGGTGATTTTGATGACCCATTTCTAACAGTATCAGAAATATAAAAGAGATGTTACAAAATACATTTCTGAGTAGAAAAGACCATTTCAACCCTGCACGTATTGTGTAGGATGGAATGATTACAGTTTATGTGGAACTGTGGGCATCATAAAACTCAGATCTCAGTTTTAGCATTTTCAAATCAAAGTAGCAATATTAGCATATGTATTAAAGATGGAGTAATTAAATCTAGGGGAAAAAAGACATTTACTTCATGAACTCCCAGAATATGATTAGTCAAAATAGCAAGGGCATGCACATAATGAAATTCAGGTGCCCAGTAGGACTGCCAGTAATAATAACTGGTGTTTTATAGAGCTCCAGGGTTTGAAAAACATCTTACCCATATCATTGTATTTGGTTCTCACTCCATTCCTATGAGATAGTCAAAAACTCTGATCCCCTTTTTTCCAGATGAGGATATGGAGGCTCAGAGAGCTTGTGTCATGCCCCAAGTCATAGGATCATAGATTTAGCCCTGGATTTAGAGGTTACTATATAGCCTTTGTTTTACATTTGGACCACTATCGATTTAGAGTTTTCAGGTGGTCCAATGCCCTCATTTTATAAGTGAAGTAACTGAAGCATGGGGAAAGAGAATAATTTGTCCATAGTCACAAGGGTGTTTGCTAGATTTGAGCCCAAGTCAAGTCCTCCAGCAGTCATTCCATTATGCCATGCTGTAACTCAAGGTGGGGGGTGGAGAGAGGAAAGTAAGTAATGTCTCAGAGAGGTTACATCTTTAATAAGTGACAAAGCTAGGGTGACACAGTTAGTACACAGTACCTGAGGTGGAATCCAAACACAATCATTCCTGGCTTGTGGCAGTGACTCTTGAGTCAGAGAATCTGGGTTCAAATCCTCCCTCTTATATTTACTGTATGACCTTGCATATATTACTTACCTTTTCTTGGCCTCAGTTTCCTCATCTGTAAAATGAAGCGAACTGGACTAGATCACCTCTAGGATTGCTTCCAGCTCTACAGCTATGATCTTATGATCTGATGATCCTCCAAGACCAGTGTGCTATCAGCCACATGGTCCTGCCTTAGGTAATCATTTTTAGAGCTCGATATGCTATGGTCAGATAAACTAATAAAAATGGATTTTATGTAAATGTTTAGAAAAGGATACAGGAAATGCATACAAAAGGAGGGAAGTAGACAGGAGAGAAATAACTTCCTCTGTATAGACCTTGCATGATCATTGGTAGAAGTATAGCACAGAAGAGAACTGGATATGGGACCAAAAGACCTGGGTTTGAGTCCCACCCTAGACACCAGCTGTGGGACCTCTGGTAACCATTTAATCTCTCAGGGTTTTGGTGTCCTCCTCTGTAAAATAGGGGATGGTGGTGGAGAGAGGTAACCATGTATGATTTGTGCTAGAGGTAACAATGTACGATTGTGTGCTTGCTGGACAACTTTGTGTGGTTCGTCCAACTGCCCCCCCCCAAAAAAAAAGAAAAGATATTTCTTTCACTTCATGGACTTCTAGGCACTTGCAGAAGAATGTACCATCCAAAAGGGCTATTTATTTTTACCTGATAGTATTTCAAACTCTAGGACCACGCTGGAGAGGGAAGATGGTTTGGCCATCACCTGGGAAGCATTTGAGTAAAAAAGAAATCTGGAGATAAGGCTCCCAAGAAGATCTTCTGGAAGCACTTATGTATAATGGGGGTAAGGAATAAGTTATCAGTATTAATACCCAGAATAGGGGAGTGGTAAGGAGTTGAGCCACCCAAAGGGAAAGGTATTTGAAGATGAAGACCTTGGTGCTTTCAAGGCTGACCAGAGCTAGAAATAGGGGATCCAGGCACTTCTTGTAGGCAACAACATAGTTGTGGGAAGCATTTTAGTTAGCTGGACAGTACAGGAAGGGAAAGGTTTGGAGAACAGAACTGAGAAGGGGAGAATGAGTAGATCCATGGAAAGAGTGATGGATTTGGGGTAGGAGGACCTAGGTTTGAATCCTGGCTACCTTGATGATCTTGGTCAATTCTCTTTTCCCTCCTTGGGCACAATGTCCTTATCTATATAATGAGGGGGTTTGGACTCAATGAGATTAAATATTCCTTGCAGATCAAACTCCCATGTCTTAAAGACTGTTGCATCAATAATAGACATATAGGTGTGATTGTATGCATGCAAATTGACTTCTCTCCCAGTCACTTGCTCTCTGAGCAGAATGGAACCTCCTATAAGTGGATCTTGGGGCATCCCTTAAGTGGGCAGAGAGGAGGTGCAGTGCAAAGTGTCAGGAAGACCTGAGTTAAAATCTAACCTTAGATACTTACTAGCTGTGTGACTGCATAAGTCACTTAAGCACATTCTGCCTTAGTTTCCTCTTCTGTCAAATGAGGATAAGAATAGCATCTACCTGCCAGGGTTGTTGTGAAGATCAAATGACAGAATTTTTATAAAACATTTTGCAACGTTAAAACTCAATATAAATGCTAGTCATTGTTATTAATTATTCTGATAAGGGGCACTTCAAATCCTGGCTAGGGTGCTGCTTATCTCTGTCACCTTGGACAAGCCTCCCCCTCCTGGAACCCAGTTTTCTCTTCACGATAAGGAGGGTTAGCTTAGCTAGCTTCTAAGTCACCTTTTACTTCTAAATCTCTGATTCTATGAATTCCAGGCTCTTCTCCCATTTCTCCTCACCATAGCTCTATTATTGATATTGCAGCTAAATAAGTGGCACATATTCATTGCATAGTAGAGAACTTAGTTTAGGGTTGGGAAGTTCTGAGTTCAAGTCCTGCCCCCCATCTTTATAAAAAGTATGACCCTGGCCAACATCTGTGAAGCGTAAAATCTTTAATAACAGCACCTATGTCATAGGGCTGTTGTGAGGATCAAGTAAGATAATATATGGAAAGTGTTTTGTAAACCGTCAAGCCTTATATAAATGCTAGTTATTAGGATTATTATTTTTCATTGTCTCTTTGTCTCAGGCATCCTCATCTGGGGAAAAGACCAAACAGTAAATTAGCTGGAGGCAGACCATTTAGCAGCTGTTGTGGCAAAGACAGCTTGTTTCTTAAAGAGTTTTGTGGTTTGGGAAATTCTTCAGATACCTTATCTCCTTTGAGCCTCATTGCCATTCTGTAAACAGATGCCATTGTTATTCCCATTTTAAAATGAAGAAACTGAGTCTTCAAGAGATTAAATGTTTTGTCATTCAGTCATACAGCTCCAAAATGGATGAGGTAGGATTAGAATCCAGGTCTTTCTGAACACAGATCAATCAATTCTTTGGTTTTTATTGGCAAAAGGCAAGAATTCTGAAGCTTAAGGGAGTTGGATTAAGTAATGATTTACAGGTAGGAATAGAGACTGGAACCTATGAATTCATTGCCATAAGGAAATCCTGGTTAAAGGAACTCCCCACCTCAGTGCAGGTTGGGTTATTCTCTGCAATGTAGAGTCATGTAGGGCACTCAGAAGTTGGATACATTGCACAGGGGTTACACAGCTAGTATATCAAAGGTAGAACTGGAATCCAAATCTTCTTGACTCCAGGTCTGACCTTCTAAACACATGTAGCTAGTTTCCCTAAAGAAATTGTGTTTTAAATAGTGATTTGTTCTTATGAATCACTTCTTATCATTTCGTTTCTACATGTGTATTTGTATGTGTAGCAGCATGTTTGTGTATATTTCAAGTACATGGTAGCCAAGTCCCATAAGATAACACTATATTTTGCTATGGTAGAAAACACCATGGGTTTGAAGTCTCAAGACCAAGGTTTCCATTTATCACATTCTCTGTTTGATCTTGAGTGAGTCATTCAATTCCTCTGAGCCTCTCAGCTTCCTTATCTGTAAAATCAGGATAGCAATACTTTGACTACTTATTACAATGCTTTGTAAACACTAACATGCATAGATATGCATTATTAATATTAGCAAAGGGAAGCAACTCTCTTTTGTTCATTTGGTGGTTGGGGATCTTTTAAGAGGTGTTATGAAAAAGAAAAGCTTTCCCCCACTTTACCCCCTACTCCAAAATTTGGGGTTGTAGGGTTGAATGGTTGGTGTTTGACAATGGCTAAGTCAGGAAGAGAGCAAGGCAAGTGTTGAAACATCCCCCCTGTGCATGTAGTCTGAAAAAAAAAGAGAGTGTGTGCAGCCCAATTATGCATCAGCCTGAGAGATGCATTTCTCATCATTCTGTTCCTTTGTCCCTGGCTTCTGGTTTTATTCTTGTCTGATGGAAGTTGGAAAAGAAGCTATTTGTCTAGAGAGTCAAATTGGGATATGACATTGACCATTTTCTGAGGAAGATACAATACTGTGTCTGGGTCACGAGGTAGAACAAGCTCAGCAGGAGTCAGCAGTGCAGTCCTGGAGTTGAACAGGCAGAGGCTAGGCATGTAGAAATAGGGGCATATCCCAAACAGGATGGAAGCACATTGTCCTACAGAGTTCCTGAAAGATAAGTAAAACAAATAAATGAAACAAAAAATGAAAAAAAAAAGCCAAAAATAAAATAACCCACAACCAGAATTTCAATAAGAAAACTATGGAAGGGCATCTTTACCATTGGACTTTGATTATTTAAGGGAACTCTAGAGTCTCCCTCCCTGGAGGTCATTAAATTCAGAATAAATTGCTATTATATAAATATTGCTTTGGAGACATAATATGGTAATATGATCTTTTCAGAATCTGACCAAATTATCTTACCTCAGAAATATGATATTTGTAACATCAAATGTATTCCTAATCTAGCTTCTGAAGCAAATCATTCATTCGTGTATTCATTCACTCACATATGCATTCAATAAACATCTATTGAGAGTGTATGTATGGTGTATGGAACTGAACTGGGGAAATACGAAGATTCAAAGACAAATAATCGTATTTTATTGTCATTAAAATTGTCATTAAAAAACTAGAAGCAATTTAAATGTCCAACAAATAGAGAAAGGGATTGTAAGAGAATAATAGAATACAATTAAAACTGATGAGTATGAGGAATACAAAGATATCCAGAAAAACTTTTTTGAAACAATACAAATTGAGAAAAATGTCTATAATCTAGAAATTTTAGAATGGATTACACAATAGCCATTATCATATGAAGGGGAAAGCGAATGTGAATGAAGGCAAAAATGATCCAAAAGGCTAACTAGCACTACTAAAAAATGGGAATGCTACTTATATTTTAGGGGATAGTTAGGTGGTTCAGGAAACAGAGCACTGGGTTTGGAATCAGGAAGACTCTTTTTTGTGAGTTCAAATCTAGCCTCAGACCCTTACTAGCTTTGTGACCCTGGGCAAGTCACTTAATCCTGTCATAAAGAGTCAAACACATCTAAAATGACCCAACAAAAAAAAAAAAATCACATCTTAAAATTAATTAGTTTAAAGGAAAAAAACATTGCTTAATAGGTTTTAAATCTAGGATTGCATGATCCAATCTAGGAGAGAGATAGAGACACAAATAGCATGCCCTTGTTATATATTTGCTATACATATACATTTGTGATATATTCAGATGAAACATAATATGAAGCATTTTAATATGGCTCATTTTTCCTACTTGTTGTTAAAGCAAACCATAACATATATAACCTATGTTTGCTAAATTCCTATTTCCATCTTTATCCATTTTCTCACCTTAGTGAACTTGAAAGAATATCAATAAAGGAGGAATTGGAAGGAAGAAGAAAATAGAATATCACTAAAACCAGAGGGACAAGGGCAGGATCTGTGATTTAATTGCTATGAGGCAGGAGCAGGGTGAGGGGTGAGGGAATGGTTCTATTTAACCAAACAACCATGGACACACTTTCTCAACAGCTCATAATCTTAGAGAGTTCCTTTTCTGAGATGGTAAGTTGCTTGCCATGGGTCACACAGCTCATATGTGCCCAAGGTGGGATTTAAACTAGGCCATCCTAGCTTTGGGACTGACTTTTTAAACACTGTGACATGTGGCCTCTCTCCCAATTAAAACAAAACAAAGCTAACCCCCCCCCACCCCCGACAAAAATGGTAGTACATTTTTATGCCTACATTAGCTAATATCCATGCCTGTTAATTTCCATGAAGAAAAGAAAAACATTTCCAGTGCATGATCTGGGAGGAATTTAAATTTAGTGGCACAGTCAAAGGAATTGCTAATATAATTGTGACGTGGCTATCCAGACCCTTTGAGGAATAGTCAGTGAGAAACAATCCTATTACGTGTAATCCGAAATCAAGGGCTTGGAGCATTTTTGGTATTATTTCAATCAGAGTACATTTGCTGAAGCACAGTTACTTAATTATTGGCTCTTCATCATCATCAAACAGTCTGTTTTTCACAATTATTTTCAAGAAATGTTAAAAGAAATATGGGAATATTAATAATTTTTTCTAAAGAATATAGTTGTCTTTTTATGAGGGTAAAAAAAAAAGTCCAAGCCCTGAAAAATGGCCAGAAGGATTTTAAGTTTGTTGTTTGAAATGAACCACAGAAACACATTTGAGCTGACTCTGAAGCCTGATTAATATCCATGTTCTTGGATATCCATCACATTGTTATGTGGTTGAAAGAAACACAGGGTGAATTATGGAAATTGGCTATCCATTTAGGAAAGGGGATTGAATTAACTAGACCCACATAATGAAGTCAAAGTATTAGAGGGTCAGGTTTCATGTTCTTCTGGAATATCAAGTAAGGTCTTCCTCTATAATAGACTGCAAGAGAAATAAGAGCTCTGTTCATACTCCCACACCAATTTTCACTTTGCGAATTCTGTGCTTGTTTTATGGGTCATTATCCAAAACAGTTAACAAGGGCATTTGGAAAGGAAAAGGAAGTGTAGTGGTCATGTTGCAAGCTAGAGTGATACCAGATGGGTAGCCCAAATGTCATTCTGGTATCCACTAAGTATGAAGAAGAACCAGAGGAACCGGTGTCATCTTGGTGGCTGGCATTGTGAAGGCTTTAGAGAATAAGGTGGCCAAGAATAGTACATGGACTGTTCAGTGGGAGGAGGTGTCCCTGTGGTTACTACTACTCCTTGAGGATAGCGGCTGTTTTTGTCTTTATATCCCTAGTACTTAAAATAGTGCTTGGCAAATAGTAGACATTTCAAAGCTTGTTGATGTAACATTTATGTCACACATTACCTTTTTCAAAGTGCTTTATATGCATGCTCTCTTTTGAGTCTTGTCCCAGTCCTGTGAAATAAATGTTATTGTTTGCATTTTATAGATGATCAAGCTGAAACTCAGGAGGGTGAAGTGACTTCCCCACAGTTATACAATTAGTAGGTGATGGAGACAGGATTAGCATCGGTTAGTCAAGTGACATTTACTAAAGGCCCATTAAGGTACCACGATGGATAGAGTGCAGGACCTGGAGCCAGGATGACTTCTCTTCCTAAATTCAAATCTGGACTCAGACACTCAGCTGAGTGACCCTGGTCAAGTCACTCAACCTCAGTTGCCTCAGTTTCCTCATCTATAAGATGAACTGAAGAATGCAATGGCAAACCACTCCACTATTTTAGCAAAAAAAAAAATCAAATGGGGTCACAAAGAGTTGGACAGCACTGAAAAATGACTCAACAACAAATTTAAGGAACAAATAAGAGGCAAAAGACAGTTTCTGATTTCAAGGACCTCATAATCTCATAGGAGAGGACAAAATACAAACAACAATGTACATAGAAACAAGATTGGAGATAATTCAAAAGAAGGCAGGCACTAGCCCTAATGGAGGTGAGCAAATTCCACCCTCTAGAAGGTGGAATTTTAGATGGGAAACTAGAGAAGTGAGGATGCTGAAGTGAGGTGGGAGTAGATTCCAGGCATGGAGGATAGTCAGTGAAAATTCTTGATGGGAAGGGAGTGGGGATGGAGTGTCCTGCAACTTTGAAAAGACCAGTGTTATTAACTTGATGGGTAAATAGTGAGGTGGACTTAAGAAACCTGGAAAGATAAGGGGAGTGGCAGATTATGAAAGGCTTTGAATACCAAATAAAACATTTTATGCTCGACCCTGGAGGTGATAAGGAGTTGATTAAATAGAGAAGCAAAATTATCAGACTTCTGTAGATTAAAGTGAGAAGATATTTGTGGCGGAAGAGAATGAGGTTTATGTGAAGAGGTGTAATGAAGGTAGAAACTTCAGGATCTGGAAACTGATTGGATATGGGGGCAAGGTGAAAGAAGTGAGGAGTAGAGGATCACCTGTAGATTTTGAGTCTTGGTGACTGGGAGAAAGGTGATACTCTGAAAGGTAATAGGGAAATTAAGAAGACAGGAGTCGTTTTGTGGGTGGAGGGAAGATAAGTTCAGTTTTGGACATATCTACCTTAAGATGTACATGAGGCATCCAATTCAATGTCCAGTAGGCTGTTTGATATGTGAAATTGGAGGTTAGGAGTGAGGTTAGGGCTAGATACATAATTTAAGAATCGTCTCTATAGAGATGATATTGGAGTCCATGGGAGCTGTTGAGATCACCAAGTGGAATAGTATAGAATGAGAAGAATAGATGGCCCCTGACAGAGCCCTAGGGGCTAATTATAGTTAGTGGATATGTCTTAGATATGTCTTAGATATGTCTTAGATAGTCTCCAGTAAAGGAGACTGAGGAAAAAGATCAGACAGGTTGGAGGAGAATCAAGAGGGAGAAATGTCCCCAAAACAAACATGAAACTAGAGAGAAGTATCAAGAAGAAAACAATGATTAACAGTTTCAAAGACTGTGGAAAAGTCTAGAAAGATTAGGATTGAGAAAAGACTATGTGTTCATCAAGCATATATCATTGGTGACTTTGGAGAGGGCATTTTTTTAAAGAGTGATCTAGTCACCCAAAATGATAGGCTTGTCTTCTTCCTGCACATTGATAATGAATGCCTCTAGGTCTTCATAAACTTTTTCTTTGACCTCATCAGGGTTTGTCATGCTTATGCTAATTTTACCCTAACAATTAACACAAACTAAACATAGTTTCTCCACCAGCCAGCACCACACCATCCATACATGCAACTATCAGTTACAGCAAATGGATAAGTATTGGATACTTTGAATAAGTTCACTTTCTTGGCAGTATACTTTCCAGGAATGTACACATGGATGATGAGGTTGACATGTGCATTTCCAGAGTTAGCTCAGTGTTTGGGAGGCTGCAAAGGAAAGTGTGGGAGAGAAGAAGTAGTGGATCACCTACTAACCTGAAGATCTACAGAGTTGCTGTGTTGACCTCATTGTTGTGTGTCTGTGAAACCTTGATAGCCAACCAGTGCCATGCCAGGAAATTTGAATAACTTCCATTTGAATTGTCTTGGGAAGATCCTGAAGTTCAATTTGCAAGCTAAGGTACCAGACACTGAGGTCCTTCCTTGAGCTAAACTGTCATTAGAGCATTCAAATTCTAATGCAAACAGTGCAACTCCAATGGGCTGACCACATTGTTCAGTGTCAAATGTATATTTGCAACAAAACTTTGTGGATGAACCCTTGAAGCAAATATGGGTATTTAATAGATATGACAGTGTAAGAAAAGACAGGCTGGGACGTTGGCAAAGGTGATATGACTATTTTTTTGACAACTTACACAAGACAAGCAGTCAGAAGTTATCCAAGGGGGCGGCTAGGTGGTGCAGTGAGTAGAGCGTCAGCCCTGGAGTCAGAAGGACCTGAGTTCCGTTCTGGCCTCAGACACTTAACGAACACACAAAGAAAAACCTAGCTGTGTGACCTTGGGCAAGTTACTTAACCCCAATTGACCTAAAAAAAAAAAGAAGTTATCCAAGAACACTATTAAGGTCTCTCTTAAGAACTTTGGAATTGGTCAAGTGACATGGGAGATATTAGCAAAGGAATGCCCAGCATGACACAGCCACATGAAAGTAGACATTGTGCTCTATGAGTGACACAGAATTGCAGTAACTCAAAAGAAATGTGAGATGCACTCCAAATGTTCATAGAGACCACTTATGCTCGACTTGTGCTATATCCTTCCGAGATTGTATCACAAGCTTGGACACAAGTGATATAAGTCTGATTAACTACAGTCAGAAACACTATACCTTGATTCCAACATAGTGATGTCATTTTGGTTCTCTTTTAGAATGAAGGACAACAACCAAGTTCAAAAATTCTCTTTAAATTAAAAAAAAATTCTCCCTCTGTCTCTGTCTCTGTGTCTTTATCTCTGTGTCTCTGTCTCTCTGTCTGTCTCTTTCTCTTACATGTGCACATATGTACCTCCACCCCCCCTCACCACACCGCAGAAAACATCGAAACTTCCTGCATATTTCAGGTGATTTGAATACTGGAGTGAGAGAGAGATCCTCTCATTTTTACCTTATATGATTTTTTGTGCACTTTTGTATCTCTTTTATCTAAGCTACCCATTTTTATCTGTTTTTGTGTTTCAGAGCAGCATCTGAAGTTTAGCTTTTTTCAGATACATTTCAGATACATTTTCATCTTCCTTCTGTGAGTCAGATCCAGAATATTAGGCTGTCACCTGGTCAACTCTATTTTATGACCAACTTCAGGCATTCCTTCATGTTTCCCCTCACCTCAAATTTAGCCTCAGCATGTCCCTGGACTTAGTGAGGGAGAGGTTCCAGAACACTGAGCAAACAATGAGGTGCCATATTAAAAAGTGACCCTCTCCTCCAACATGGGAATTATCAAGCAAGTAGAGGGGATGCTTTGGAAGTCTGAGCAATGACTGCTTCAAAAGAGATTTTTATTTTACTTCTTATCTCTGTGATCCAGAGATAGCTGATGCCTAATGAGATAATGAAATGCTTGCTCTTAATCCTGTAATGGAAAGGGAATTCAAAGTACTAATAATAGTAAGAAAAAAACATTGAAATCTACTAATTAACCCTGATACTTGACTGCCCATCTGCAAGGTTTATACAGATGCAATTTTTTTCCATCATAGGAATAAATACAATGAAGAAAGATCCTCGATAGGAATGAGAATCAAGAAATTCAATGTAAATATGCATGTGTTGCTAAATATATACATGTATAGAGAGTCACATCATGACAATACTATCTCCTTTAAAGTAGGAGAGTCAAAGTAGGTGGTTTCACTATTTAAAATGAATGCAGCAGCCCTGGGTAAAGGGTCTGCAGAGCTGAGATAACAAACTGCCTAGAAATATAGAATGAGGCTATATACAGTTGGGTCGGCAGAGCAAGTCACTACCTATTGTGCGTCCAGGTACACAGATCAGAGTCCATTGTCTCTGGCATTTTAATTTTTCAGTGATCTCGTTTAACAAAGAAAGAATTACATGCCAGAGGATAGATTTGAACTTTTAAAAAAGGGAGAAGAGGGATTTTTTTTTTAAAGGGCACATTCATCACGCTCTCTTGCTAATGGCACCATATGTCCTCATAGGCTTTAGGCCTCCTGAACTTGCAGTCATCTTTGACTTTTCTTACTCCTTCATTCCCTATCCTCTCTTCCACAATCCAATCACTTGCCAAGTCTTATCAATTCTACTTCTGTGATAACTCCTGAATTTTTCCTTTGTTTTCTACTTCTGCTGCAACCAGTCTAGTTGATTATTGTAATGAGTTCATAGTTGATCTCTTCTCCAATCCATCTACCACTGTTATCAGAAGAGAAAGAAGGAAAAAGAAGATACAAGATGGTATAGTAGGGGGAAAATCCCTAAATTTGGGAGCAGTGGAGTAGGGTTCAACTCTCAGTTCTATTAATTACTATATATGTGAACTAAGACAAATCACTCAATCTCTGTGGATTTCAGTCGGTCAGTCAGAAACCATTTATTAAGCATCTATTATCTGTAAGGAACTGTTTTAAGTGCTGAGTATACAAAGAAGGGCAAAGAACAATCCTTGTTTTCAAGGAACTAGGAATCTAATGGGGGAGATGACACACATACAACTTTGTATAGACATGATATGTTTAGGATAATTGGAAAAGAACTAATATTAAGGAGTATTTGGGAAGGTCTCTTATAGAAGGTGGAATTTTAGCTGGGACTTGAAGGCAGTCAAGTATTCTAAGAGGGAGAGATGAGGAGGGAGAGTCTTCTAGACATGGGAAATAATCAATGAAAATGGTTAGAGATGGTAGATTTGTGAGAAATAGTGAGAAATTCAGTGTCACTGGATTGAAGAATACATATATGGAGAAGTATAAATTTTAAGAAGAATGAGAATGTAAGAAGGGGCCAGATTGTGCAGGGCTTGTTAAACCAAAGAGAATTTTATATTTCATCCTGTAGATGACAGGAAGTCACTAGAGTTGAGTGAATAGGAAGATGACATAGTGAGACCTGTCCTTTCAAACATCAATTTGACAGCAAAGTTGAGTATCACAACTTACCTGCAAGTCCCCCGTGTGTATATTGGTGACTGCCTCTTCCAGATGACTATTTCAAGAAAGCAACAGCCACCATGCCTCATTTCTACCCCTTACTCTTTAGTGTCCTAATTGAATACCCAGCCAGTTCTAGAACCATCAATAATGATCAAATCATCTTTGCCATTGTTCCTGAACATGGTACAATCTACTACACTATGCCCTGACTCAACCTGCAACTTTCAGAACCACTGCCCCTCCAAGTTACCTAGTAAATATCAACTATTTGGTATATGGTCTCCTCACTAAAATGAATGTGAGGTCCTTTAGGGCAGGGGATATTTTTATTTTTATATTTGTGTCCCCAGGGTTTAATATAGTGCTTAGCACATAATCAACACTTAATAAATTCCTTCCTTCCTTCCTTATCTTGAAACTTCACCTCCCACAGCAACACCTTTTGAATACACCAGTCACCTTGGCTTTGCCTTATCAGTGTTTCAGTTTATGGGGTGTGTGTGTGATGTGTGTGTGTGTGTGTGTGTATGTATGTGTATACTATATATAATTGTGCCAGCTTACTAAAAGAACCAAGCCACTGTGGATAATTATATAAGTGTGATTGCTCATATAATTACCTTGCTTTTCAATAGTGATTGAATAATATGCTAGTGCATAGCTCATATGTAAAAGAACAACACACAGCAGTAACCACTTGTCTTGGACTCATCAGTATGGATATGATGGCCTGAGGGTTTATGGGCAGACAAGACTGTTAGTGGTTCCTGTATCCTTCTATAATTGCTATATCCTATTTGGGTATTTGAAGAGATCACAGTATTTTATTTGTTCCTTAGCATTTGTAAGGATCCCAAGCACACTTAATTGGAACATGTAGGACACACTGGAATTTAATACTATAAACTAGATTGTATTGATCGGTATGCTGAGTTTAGAATACATTATAAATAAACTGGGGTGTGACCTCCAAATGAAATCCTTGAGAAGTTTTTGAGATAATGAATTCAGTTCAACTCAACCAATATTCTGTGTTTGGAAGTTGGAGATGCAAAGACAAAAAAGGAAATAGAGGCTGCTCTATAAGGGCTTATAGTCTAATAGAAGGAATACAGTATTTACAGAGATAAGTACAAAATAAATGCAAAGTTTTATGAAGTAATTGCAAGAGGGAGTGGCCACTAACAATAGGGGGATTAGGGTCAGTTAGTCAGTCTAGGTAGTACAGTGGATAGAGTGCTGGACCTAGAGTCAGGAAGGCTCATCTTCCTGAGCTCAAATCTGGCCTCAGACATGACTAGCTGTGTGACCCTGTGCGAATCACTTAACCCTATCTGCTTCAGTTTCCTCAAATGTAAAATGAGTTGGAGAAGGAAATGGCAAACCACTCCAGCATCTCTGCCAAGAAAAGACAAAATAGGGTCACAAAGAGTAGGATAATGACTGAAAGAAATCAACTAACATTCATTAAATGTCTACTAAGTGCCAGGCACTTTTCTAAGAATTGGAGATACAAAGGAGAGCCAGACAGCCTCTGCTCTCAAGGAGCTCACAGTTTAGAAGGGGAGATGATACAAAGAACTACAAATTGGAGATCGGGACAAGCATCTGTAGGATGTGGTACCTGAGCTGATGTGAAAGCAGCAAGGTATTGTAGAGATGGACAAGACATTCTATTACCTCAAGCTTCTTCGTATCAGGAAACTTTCTATAGTGGAGACTGTGTGAAACTTGAATCCAGAAGGCCCAGGTTTAATTCATGATTTTATTATGTGCTTTCTCCATGACCTTGAGCCTCAGTTACTTGACCTGTAAAACCAGAATCATAATATGCATTTCACATTCCTCATAGGATTCTTGTTAGAAAATATTCATTGATTGTCAAAGGGGTCTGGCCAGGAGACTTTGGAATTGTCATCGTTATATGTTTCCCACACTAAGACCACTCCTCAGTGGCTTACTTCTGTTTCATAGGTGATCTTCATTTCCCAACTGTGCACACTAGCACAGTGCAATGTGTGGAAAGTCCTACTCCTTTGTGTGACTTCTCTTAAGAGCAGGATGGATGGAGTATGGGGGTGGGGCGTGGAATCCACCAGGTACCAGGATATCTGAGTTTTGATTCTATAACTCCCTATAACTAGCTGTAATCTTGGGCAATCCACTTCACCTTTGGGCCTCAGTTCTCTCATTTGGAGAATAAGAGCTTTGTGGTCTCCAAGGACCATTCTAGCTCTTTGATTAAGATTCTATGAAAGACAAAGAAAAGCATTCAAATGCCTGCTATCATTTGCCTTGAGGCTGCTTCTACAGTGGCCCCCCCTTTTTTTTTCCTTCTGATTTCTGAAGTGAAGGGGATCTGGGTGGGATTCCAAAGTGAAATTTACCTGAACATTCTCTGACAAAGATGGTATGATTGACCCTCTTCTAGAAATCTAGTTTTTTTTAAAATGCTCCTTCATGGTGAGGATGAACACTTTTTCCTAGCAGAGATGAATACGTCAAGGCCAGCTAGGAACTAAACGATAACAGCCATGTCACTTTGATATTGTCCAATTAGGCAAGAGCTGTCGAGCTCATCGGAGGGTAATTTGCAGCAGATGCCGACATTAAGGCACAGATGTGGGACATTTTTCAATGGCAGCTGAAAGAGTAGTGTGCAAGAAGATGGATATCTTCATCATAATTCTTCTTGCTACATATATCACAGGCCAAAATATGCTTTCCATTCAGAGATTTCAGTTCTTCCCCACACAGGATACTCTGTCTCCGATCTTGATATCTTTGCATGGGCAATCTCTCATGGCAGGAATGCTCTCCCCCTTGCCTCTACCTTTGGGAATCCCCAGTTCATTTTAATTCTCATTGAGTCTTACATCCTTCAAATGGGGTTTCCTAATTCCTGTTGTTACAGAGCCTTAGCCTTCCCCATTTACATTGTTGTTATTTTGTATTTTATCTATACACATGTTGTTTTCCGCCAGTGGAATATAAGTTTCTTATGTTACCACATACATCTATTAAATGTAAAAAAAAAACATGTTGAAGGTTGCATGATAAAATAATAATGGGGTAACTAGGTGGCACAGTGAATAGAGCACTGGCCCTGGAGTCAGGAGGACCTGAGTTCAAATCCAGCCCCAGACACTTAACACAAAAACTAGCTGTGTGACCTTGGTCAAGTCAACCTCAATTGCCCTCCCCAAAGCAAAATAATAATAATAATAACAACAATGATATCACTATTAGTTACCATATATGTATGATTTTAAGGTTTGCAAAGAGGTTTACATATATCATCTCATCTGTTCCTCACAACAATATAGTGAAATCAACTTTGTTAGGTAGGGTCATAGGAAGCCTTTACCTTCGATAACTATGAGGTGGCTCAGTGATGCAGGTTGCCTGATGGGCAAAGGGATGAGCTCTCTGCCTTACCATCTGCATTGCTGCCATACCCTAAGAACCAATGGGCCTTGCCATTTGGGCTGCAACCAACCTACATATTCATGGTAGAGTGTTGTTGGTAGAGTGCCTGTTGAAGTTGGAGTTACAGAAACTGGGTTCAAATCCTGTCATACTAATGTGACATTCATAAAGTCACTTAAACACTATAAGCCTTAGTTTTCCTCATTTGGAAAATGATGAGATTGAACTATATTGGCCTCTATGGTCCATTCCAATTCTATGAATCTAAGAGAGTGAACAAGTCCCTCCAAGTTTTCTCTTCCTCAGTTCTTTCAATATACCCTTGGATGACCTACTTCCAGTCCCCTTAGCCTTCTTAAACCTAACCTCATCTTGATCAGTTTAATTTCCCTTTCTATTTTATACCCTAATATCTGATACTGTAAAAGTTAAAGTTAATAAGGACTCCATAAATAGAAACAAAACTACAAAACATTACATGACTTCAGAAGGGGATGAGCTTGCCTCACCACCCCCGGCCCATAGGGTTTTTAAACCAGGCATCCTGATTTCTCATCCAATTACTGCTTGGTGCACTTTCTTGGTGGAGGATCAGGGGACACCTTTTGTGTGACAAAAGGCATTTCTTGTTCTTTAAGCTGGCTTTCATATCACTAATTCTTCTCCCTCGTCGTACTTGCCTCCTTGTTTTCACTTTGCTCGGTTTGAATAGTAAATTAAAGCAACATGGCCTCATTCTCCTAGCACAGCACGATTCTATTTGCATTTCAAACTTTGGACTGCATTTTTCAACTCTCTGCTTTTTTTTTTTCATGCCTTTCTTCTCCTTCCTGAAATATTTATTGCACACCTAGTTTCTTAGGCTCTGCTAAGGGCTCATTAGGGTCATACAAGAGAAGAACAAGATGTGTCTTATTTTTAAAGAGCATTCAGTGTAGTTAGGGAGATGAGATTAACATGTGAAACAATTACAGATTTAAAGTGGCTAGAGAGAAGGTCCAAGCAAGAATGACCATCAACCAAGTTTAGACCCCCATCATCTGTCATCTGGATTATTGAAATAATCTCCTAAATAGCCTCCGATTGAAATAGCTTTATATTAAGTCACCCCTCCCTAATCCATACCATATACAGATGCCAAAGTGATTTTCCTGACCTGTGAATCTGACTATTTTCATACTCAATAATCTCCCAATGCTTTGTTTTACCTCTAAAATGTTGTGCAAACTTTTGTTTGCTATTTCAATCTCTTCATATATGCCTTCATCCCACTTCTCTAGACTTCTTTCCCATCATTTTTCTTAACCCACCATTGTTTGGCTTCCTTGACCATGACAGTCCACCTCCTCCTTCCCTCCATGCCTTTATACGCAGGCTGTTGAACATGCTCTCTCACAGTCCCTTCCTTGAATGGAGCTGAAGATTCCAGGAAGTGATGGTGAAGAGAGAGCATATTCATTGCATGGGAGGGAGTGGTGATAGTTCATACAAAGGCATGGAGGTAGGAGTTGAAATATCATGGTCAGCTAAGCCAAATGACAGTACGTGACAAGGAATAATGTAAAAAGCAATTCGCAGTGGGACAAAGTCAAACTAAGAAAACTTTATGTATACAACAAAGAGTTTTTATTTTATTATGGAGGCAAGAGGGAGCCACTGGAGATGCTTGAGTGAGGAAGTAACATGGTTAGATTGAGAGTTCAGGAAAAATCACTTTTGTAACTTGGTGAGGGATACATTGGAGAGAGGAGGGACTTGATAGAAGGAGACCAATTAAGAGGCTATTGTAGTAACAACTGAGGTGCTGCATCTTATGTGAGGCACGTTCTGATCCTCAACATTGTCAGTGTTCTCCTACACTGAAATTACTTTGTCATATTCTTGGTATTTACTTAACTATATTCCCATTGTACCCTGTCCTTAAGGAGAATATAAGCTCCTTGAGGGCAAAAACTACTTGGCTGTTGCCTTTAGGTATACAGAAACTAGGGTAGTACTTATAAATATTCATTGACTAGAATATGCTAAGTATTATGATATCCATATTATAAGCACTTGAGCTGGGTCACACATATTATGAGGAAGAGAACTCAGCTGGAGCATTCTCTGGGACTTCACTGGAGTAGAAAGAAAGGTGGATGTTAGGAACAATTGATTGAATGATTAGTTAAGGGCAGATTGTAGACAGTTACTTAAGGAGTCAGGCAGAAAACCTTAAACTTTATGTAAGGGAGCCATTGAAGGTACCTTAGTACGGAGTTAGTGTTTTTGAAAGATCAGAAACCCAAGCCCAACATGCCATGTTTCTGAACACAGATATCTTTGTCAATCACCTCCAAATAATTTGTGTACCACACTAGTGGTCAGTTGTTTTTTTTTTCACTTTTCTATTTCCTACTTTTACTTTTTCCACATTTCAACATGTCCTCCTGAGTCTCCCTTTGAAGTATACTTTAGGTTAATCCCGTTGGCAATTTCTTCTGTCACCACCATAGGCCATCATATTTTACTTTAAGGAATTCCTAAGACGACTCCTTTTCAACAGAAAAGCCTGCTACATAGAATTTATGTGACCCTGAGCAAACCTCTTATCTGTTTCCTCTTTTATAAAATTGAGCCTTTTGTTTAAAGAATCTCTCAGGTCTCATCTTGCTCTAAATGCCAAGATCTTAGATTACTTACCTCTAGTCTCTCTCCTCTCTAATCCATGCTTCAGAATGCTCCCAGTCTTCAAAGTTTCAGAATAGACCTCTTGTCTCTTGACTTGAAGTCTAGCATTCATCTTTTCCCTTTTTCACTGCTTTTGAACATTTTTCAAATTTTAATACTTTCCCTCTTTTGCTAGTTCACTACATCTCAAGACTGGGAGTCATCTCCAGTCATCTTGATCTATATCTTGCCACTAGACCCAGATGGCTCTGGAGCAGACAGTGAGGCTGGTGACTTTGCATAGCCCTCCCTCTCTTAAATCCAACTCACTTGTACGTCATGGCATCACCTTTCTGATGTCACAGTCTTCTTTGAGAACAAAGGACAAAGAACAACAACCTTCACTATAGCCCCTCTCTGCCATGTTCATCCTCTGACATTGCCTCAGCTGTGCTACTTTTCACTGCTCTGTTCCCCAGTTACTATCCAAGTCATTTGAATAAGCTTCAGGTATTAATAATGATAAGAGCTGGAACAAAAACACTAAAACTCTTTGAATGCACATATGACCAGATAACTGAATACCACCCCTGCTTTACTATTAAACAATACCTCTGTGCCAGCATTGTGATCTGTTTCTTAAATTCCTTGTCTATTTCTTGTTTGTCCAAGGATTTCAGTATTCTACTACAATGAGAAAATCATTTCTGTTTTTCCATCCATTCACTTCAGTATTCTCTATCAATTTTCTTGATTTGTTTCCTGAGTTTCCTGATGTAATATGTCTTCTTAATATACAGTGATACCTCCCTCCTTTTTCTTTTGAATTAGGTATAGCAATTCAGAGCCAAGCTTCAATCCTGGATTTCTATCAAGTCTCAGTAATACCTATGAGTTCAAATTTACCTCCTTTAGTTAGAAATTAGTTCTTATTGTTTGTTGTCTAAACTTTGCCCTTTTTGAATGTGTGTGTGTGTGTATGTGTAAGTAATGTCATGGGTTTATTACTCTCTCCTTTCTTGGATATTGTCTTCTGTAAACATCTGCTACTCATTACTTCTTTGTAGCTACTCTCTATAGCAGGGTTTTTAAACCTGAGAGTCATAAACATGTTTCTTTTTCATATTTTAATAATTCATTCAGCATAGTTGATTTCCTTTCTAATTTTATATATTTTATCTTCCATTTTTTTTGCTGAAAAAGTGTCCTTAGCCTTCATCAATATGCCAAAGGGATTTGTGACATGTAACATGGTAAGAACCCTTCCTCTATGGTTCCTCTAACTTTGTTGGCATATATAGATAGTCTTTTTTCTTCCTACCCTTTTAAAGTCCTTTGGATTAAATCCACAAGATACAATAAAACAAAAACAAAAACACCCAAAACAACAGCCATTCTTATTAGCCTTTGCTAGGTATACTCCATCTCTAGCCAAGAATATGTCATGCATATGTTTTAAGCCCTGCTCCAGATGTCTAAAACCATTCTCAGACAATGCTGTCTGAGCTATTTACTTGCCAAATTATTTTTTTCCCTTCTGTATCCCTAGCCTTCAATTGGAAATAGTGAGGAAAACACAACCTGTGCCCCTATGGTCTTTAGTTTCTTACATCAGACTTAATAATTGTTGACAAAAATTTTCAAGCTCATTCTGGCAGCTTGAATCACCAGGAATGGGTAGCTCTCATCTGTTTTGGTGGGAAGTTCCTTATTAAACATTGGATACATGTTCTGGGAGGACATGGGAACTCTTGATGGTGATTGGCTTGATAACTGTTCTTAATACTCATGATGAGGGAATTGCTAGCTTCTTCCCATCACCTATTATTCTCTTTTTTTTTCAAGGTTTTTTATTTTTTTTAAACAAATGCTTTATTAACTTCTGTTTTACATCATTCATTTCCACCAGATTTTGAGTTACAATCATTTTCCCCCCATTATTCCCCTACCCAACCTCCCAGAATAGTAGTCCCACAAGATATCACTTCCTCCAATCTGCTCTCTCCCATACCTTCTCCCATACCCCCATCGGCTTTTCCATTAGAGGAAGGTGAATCTTTGTGTCCCAATGCCTGCACATCTTATCTCCCAATTACAAACAAAAGAGTATTAATAATAGTATTTATATATATTTGAAACATTTAATGTTAAGACCTCGAATTTCAGATCCATTTCCTTCCTCCCTTGTCACCCATTCCCTCTGGGGAGATAAGTAATTCAGTATATGTTGTACATGTTTAGCTATGCAAAACATTATCATAGTAGATATATTGTACAAGGCTGCTTATAATTCCCTCCCACTCATCCCACCCTCCACCTGGTCCATTCCCTACATGATCCTGTCCCTCTTCTATAGTGGGTACTTCCAACCTCCCCTCACCCCAAGGATGCCCTCCCATACATCATCCCTCCTCTCATCCCCCTTCCCCTATCCTGCTGCAGGTTGAGATATCCCATTTAGTATGTATGTCATTTTCTCCCTGAACCAAATTCAATGTGAATGTGGTTTTGCCTTTTTAGCCTTCCTGATTCTCCCCCTCCTTTGCAACCACTTCCCCTTGCTTCTTCTACATGGGATAGTTTACCCTACCCTGTCTCTCCCATCTCCTCTTGCCACTTTCCTCTCTCACCTCATAATTTCATCCCTTGAGTATTCTCCCTTCCCAACAAATTCAACCTATGCCCTCTATCCATATATAACTGTAACCATATACACACACATTCACATATGTATTCATATGACCACATACCCTTCTTCCATTATTCTCATACTGAGAAATGTTTCCTTAGTCACAGTTATTGTTTCTCCATATAGGAATGTAAATAGTTCAACTTTGATAAGTTCCTTTTGATTTCTTTTCCCTGATTACCTTCTCAGGCATCTCTTCTTCTTGTGTCTGGATGTCAAATTTTCTATTCAATTCTGGTTTTTTCCTCAAGAATGCTTGAAAGTCCTCTATTCCACTGAATGACCATATTTTCCCCTGAAACAAAATACTCAGTTTTGCTGGGTAGGTGACCCTTGGGTTCATTCCCAGTTCTTTTGCCCTCTGGAATATCATATTCCATGCCTTTTGATCCCTCAGTGTAGAAGCTGCCAGGTCCTGGGCTATTCTGATTGTGTTTCCACAATATTGAAATTGTTTCTTCCTGGCTGCTTGTAGTATTTTCTCCTTGATCTGGGGATTCTGGAACCTGGCTATAATATTCCTGGGAGTTTTCTTTTTGGGATCTTTTTCAGGAGGTGATCTGTGGATTCTTTCAACCTCTATTTTGCCCTCTGGATCTAAAACATCAGGGCAATTTTCCTTGAGAATTTCTTGAAGGGTGATTTCTAGGTTCTTTCTTTGATCATGGCTTTCAGGTAGTCCAATAATTTTTAAATTGTCTCTCCTGGATCTATTTTCCAGGTCAGTGGTTTTTCCCATGAGATATTTCACATTGCCTTCTAATCTTTCATTTGTTTGGATCTGCTTAACAGCATCTTGATTTCTCATAAAGTCATTAGCTTCCATTTGCTCCAGTCTAACTCTGAAGGAATGAATCTCCTCAGTGAACTTTTGAGATTCTTTTTCCATCTGGCAAATTCGACTTTTTAAGGCATTCTTCTCCTCATTGCCCCTTTGGGCCTCCTTTGCCATTTGAGTTAGTCTATTTTTTAAGGTGTTGTTTTCCTCAGTCAGGCTGTTGACCCTCATTTCATACTTTTCCTGCATCCTTCTCATTTCTCTTTCCAATTTTTCCTCCACTTCTCTTATTTGATTTTTAAAGTCCTTCTTAAGGTCCTCTATGACCTGCAACCTGCTTATGTTTTCCCCTGGGGCTTTTGGAGCAGGACTTCTGACCTCACAGTCCTTTTCCCGCTCTATGCCCCCAAAATAGGAGTCTAGGGTTGCATTTTTCTGTTTCCTTTGCCTTGGCATGTTGCCACTTAATTGCTTGACTTTTGGGCTTGTTGCCACACTATGGCTTTAAGGCCAGATAGAGGAATTTTCGTCCCAAACGTGTGGGGGGCAACTTCCGTTTCTGGCAAGCTGTAAACCCACTCAGGACTTCCACCCTAGATCATAATCCAGATCCAGGGAGGTTAAAGCAAGAGCGATTACCCCCCAGACTGATCGCTGGATCTTCCTACAATTTGCAGGCCATGAGCTGGAGCTACCTCTGAAAATTACAAAATGGCTTGTCTCCTCAGTGGCTTCTAGCCCCCAGGGCAGGGAGCCGATGCATTCCCTAAATACCAGTCCCAAAGTCCATAGGACACTAACCTCTTACTTTGTCCTAGGCATGTCTATGTTGATAATTCTGGAGTCGCCACAGCTCCTGGTGTTCTGGGGTTCCTCCAGCTGGCTGCTGGCCCTGCCGCCCTGGGGCTAAAACCTCTGCTCACGCGGACCTGGGCTCGGCTTGGCTCCTGTGCTCTGCGTGCTGCCAGGTCCCAGACTGCTGAGCTGGTCCTTCCTGCAGGGCTGCTGGGCTGTCCTCAGCGGGAGGTTAGCTTCTTTGTGTTGTTCTGTGGGTGCTGGGGCTCCAGAAGTTTTCTGAGTCCCCTTTTACATAGTTTTGGGGGAATCACCTATTCTTCTCTTGGTACTGTCACCTGATAGCCTTGGATGCTCTATTAACTATCTTGTTCTTTATATGACAACTCCTTGTCAAGGCATTTATGCTTTTCAGGAAGAGATTCAAATCTGCTTTTACTCCCAATTTGTACAGCTATACTTTTGCCTCCCTTTCTCCTCTGCATAATGCTCTTCCAGTTGGCTGTCCAAGATCATCTCCTTTCCTCTAGCTCAGAATCTTTTCCTTCTCATTGAAGCTTTGCCTATATCTCCTTTAGGGACTCTTCCTTCTTTCTTACTACCCAGAGTGTGGAGAGGTGTTCTTCCAGTAACTTCACTTTCCCCTCCAGGAAGAAGGTCCTCCTACATGTAAAGCAGTTCATAGTCAATAGCAATATCAAAAATATACACATAGGATTGAAGTCACTTCACAATTTCTACAGCTCCCCATGATTACAATATTCATCTTTATTTTTAAAGCTATCTGTGGGGGCTCCCAGAGCTAGTAAAGCAAAACCCTCAACACTTGGTTACAACTTACCCAGCTAATTATCCACTCAATAATTTGGTAATCTCACTCTCCTTTCTCTTCTTAATCTAAACAACATCACAGCTAAACTCACTTCTCCTTAAACTTTGCTCCAAACTCATTTGTCTGGCAAATTTGTCCTACCCACTAGTTAATCCTATCAATTTGTTTTGTACCCTAATTGTTCCATTTGTCTTCACTTATTTACTTTGCTTTGTCTTGCCAACTACCTTCTCTCATATCTTAAGTTCTAACCCCTAATTCTCTTTCATCATCCTTAATATTTTTATACTCCTTGATTTTCCTTGATTCTCTCCCTCTTTCAGTTTACAAATAGAATTTAGGGCACTGTATGAGCCTGAACATTTTTCTCCCTCAAATTTTCCTTAGATTTGACTAAATTTCACCTCTTTCTTACTAAGTTCAAAATCTGACATATTTCCCCTTCAAATTTTTCTCCGCTTTTTTTTTTTTAAACAAATACTTTATTAACTTCTGTTTTACATCATTCATTTCCGCCAGATTTTGAGTTACAATCATTTTCCCCCCATTATTCCCCTACCCAACCTCCCAGAATAGTAGTCCCACAAGATATCACTTCCTCCAATCTGCTCTCTCCCATACCTTCTCCCATACCCCCATCGACTTTTCCATTAGAGGAAGGTGAATCTTTGTGTCCCAATGCCTGCACATCTTATCTCCCTATTACAAGCAAAAGAGTATTAATAATAGTATTTATATATATTTGAAACATTTAATGTTACGACCTCGAATTTCAGATCCATTTCCTTCCTCCCTTGTCACCCATTCCTTCTTGGGAGATAAGTAATTCAGTATATGTTGTACATGTCTAGCTATGCAAAACATTATCATAGTAGATATATTGTTCAAGGCTGCTTATAATTCCCTCCCACTCATCCCACCCCCCACCTGGTCCATTCCCTACATGATCCTGTCCCTCTTCTATAGTGGGTACTTCCAACCTCCCCTCACCCCAAGGATGCCCTCCCATCCATCATCCCTCCTCTCATCCCCCTTCCCCCTATCCTGCTGCAGGTTGAGATATCCCATTTAGTATGTATGTCATTTTCTCCCTGAACCAAATTCAATGTGAATGTGGTTTTGCCTTTTTAGCCTTCCTTATTCTCCCCCTCCTTTGCACCCACTTCCCTACATGAGATAGTTTACCCTACCATGTCTCTCCCCATCTCCTCTTGCCACTTTCCTCTCTCACCTCATAATTTCATCCCTTGAGTACTCTCCCTTCCCAACAAAATCAACCTATGCCCTCTATCCATATATAACAGTAACCATATACACACACATTCACATATGTATTCGTATGACCACAGCCCCTTCTTCCATTATTTTCATAGTGGGAAAGATATCATCAGTCACAGATATTGCTTTTCCATATAGGAATGTAAATAGTTCAACTTTGATAAGTTCCTTTTGATTTCTTTTCCCTGATTACCTCTCAGGCATCTCTTGCTTCTTGTGTCTGGATGTCAAATTTTCTATTCAATTCTGGTTTTTTCCTCAAGAATGCTTGAAAGTCCTCTATTCCACTGAATGACCATATTTTCCCTGAAACAAAATACTCAGTTTTGCTGGGTAGGTGACCCTTGGGTTCATTCCCAGTTCTTTTGCCCTCTGGAATATCATCATATTCCATGCCCTTTGATCCCTCAGTGTAGAAGCCGCCAGGTCCTGGGCTATTCTGATTGTGTTTCCACAATATTGAAATTGTTTCTTCCTGGCCACTTGTAGTATTTTCTCCTTGATCTGGGGATTCTGGAACCTGGCCATAATATTTCTGGGAGTTTTCTTTTTGGGATCTTTTTCAGGAGGTGATCGGTGGATTCTTTCAACCTTTATTTTGCCCTCTGGATCTAAAACATCAGGGCAATTTTCCTTGAGAATTTCTTGAAGGGTGATTTCTAGGTTCTTTCTTTGATCATGGCTTTCAGGTAGTCCAATAATTTTTAAATTGTCTCTCCTGGATCTATTTTCCAGGTCAGTGGTTTTTCCCATGAGATATTTCACATTGCCTCTAATCTTTCGTTTGTTTGGATCTGCTTAACAGCATCTTGATTTCTCATAAAGTCACTAGCTTCCATTTGCTCCAGTCTAACCCTGAAGGAATGAATCTCCTCAGTGAACTTTTGAGATTCTTTTTCCATCTGGCAAATTCGACTTTTTAAGGCATTCTTCTCCTCATTGCCCTTTTGGGCCTCCTTTGCCATTTGAGCTAGTCTATTTTTTAAGGTGTTGTTTTCTCAGTCAGGCTGTTGACCCTCATTTCATACTTTTCCTGCATCCTTCTCATTTCTCTTTCTAATTTTTCCTCCACTTCTCTTATTTGATTTTTTAAAGTCCTTCTTAAGGTCCTCTATGGCCTGCAACCTGCTCATGTTTTCCCCTGGGGCTTTTGGAGCAGGACTTCTGACCTCAGTCCTTTTCCCGCTCTATGCCCCCAAAATAGGAGTCTAGGGTTGCATTTTTCTGTTTCCTTTGCCTTGGCATGTTGCCACTTAATTGCTTGACTTTTGGGTTTGTTGCCACACTATGGCTTTAAGGCCAGATAGAGGAATTTTCGTCCCGAACGTGTGGGGGGCAACTTCCGTTTCTGGCAAGCTATAAACCCACCCACAACTTCCACCCTAGATCACAATCCAGATCCAGGGAGGTTAAAGCAAGAGCGATTACCCCCCAAGACTGATCGCTGATCTCCCCACGATTTGTAGGCTGGGAGCCGGAAATGCCTCTGAAAACTACACAGTGGCATGTCTCCTCAGCAGCTTCTAGCCCCCAGGGGAGGGAGTTGACGCATTCCCCAAATACAGGTCCCAAAGTCCATAGGACACTAACCTCTTACTTTGTCCTAGGCAAGTCTGTGTTGATAATTCTGGCGTCTCCACAGTTCCTGGTGTTCTGGGGTTCCTCCAGCAGGCTGCTGGCCCTGCCGCCCTGGGGCTAAAACCTCCGCTCATGTGGACCTGGGCTCTGCTTGGCTCCTGTGCTCTGCGCGCTGCCGGCTCCCAGACCACTGCGCTGGTCCTTCCTGCAGGGTGCTGGGCTGTCCTCAGCGGGAGGTTAGCTTCTCTGTGTCGTTCTGTGGGTGCTGGGGCTCCAGAAGATTTTCAGAGTCCTTTTTTACATAGTTTGTGGAGAATCTGGGGGCAGAGAGGCTTGGATGAGCTGTTTCTACCTTTCTCCGCTTTTTTGCTCCTTTTCCCGTAGAAACTGGAACCATAATAATAACATAATTAATAGTTGATATTGCCTTAGTGTTTGTTTGCACAGTGCTTCATAGCTGTCCTCTTGTTTGACTCTCAAAACAGTTCCAGGTTGGGCTCTGTTGCTTTTGTCCACACAATACCATCCTTAAGGCCCTCAATCTCATTTGACCTAAGCAGAGTCAAGATTACTTATTAGACCATCTGGCAATATTGGGTGCGATAGACTTGGGAATATGGTGTGGTACAGTGAAAAGGATGCTGGATTTGAGTCAGAGGACTTGGGTTCAATTTCTGGTTCTACCCTTTACCACTTTTATAACCTTGGAGAGATCATTTATCTTCTCTGGATATCAGCATTTTCATCTGTGAAATGGAGGGTTGGCTTCAATAACCTCTAAATTTCACTCTAGCTTTAGAGCTGTGATCCTATGAACTACAACGGAGTTACTTAAAGTATTATTATATCCATTTGAAAAATAACTATAATTAGTCATTATTTTGGTGTAGGAAAATTCCTCTACCAATCCAGTCTTCTAGTTGTTCTACAACTTGGACCCTTAGAAGTAGAGCCCAAGGCACCAAGAGGTTGTAAGAATTTCCTGAGGTCACACATCCAGTAAGCAGAGGCAGCCTGAGGGAGGTCAGGTCTTTGAGATACTCAGGCTAGTTCTCTATAGCTGCTCTGCTCTGCTCCACAGATGAAGGAGATGAGAGTAAGAGCCAAGAAGTGGCTTTTTAATGGTTACACAGTTAATAAATGCCTCAGGTGGACTTCAAACCCCATCTCTGTTAGACTATAAATCCAGACCTCTTTCTAGTCACTATACTGTGTCCCCTCATGTAGGCCTCTTTGGAGCCCCTTTCAACATTAGTTAAAGCATATACCCAACTGGTCTTTTTGCCATGGGCTCTGGATCGCCTTTTATATTTTCTTAAAAATTTCTGGTCCCTCCCCTACAGGAAAAAGCCTCTAATTAGATACTGAGCTCTGAAAATTATCTGAAGCTGCAGATATGTGTCCAAATGAACTTTCCCTCCCCCATCTACCTTTTTGTATGGTTAAATTGGTCTATTACATTCATACTGCTGGGAAGGCATGTGGTTTTTTTAGCAACAACATTCTATGGGAAGCTCATATCCCAGTTATTATCCACTCTAACCAGAGTCTTTTTTCAACATTATTTATTTGTGAGGGAAGAACTGGTTCCCATTTTTATGTCTAGCCTGTTTATGTTTCCTCCCTAGGTAAATTATCTCCTGGTTTCTATGTTAAACCTCATCTCATTATACCTGCCCATCTCCCCAAGCTTGTCACTCAGTAATTCAGGGATCTCAGCTGTTTACTTTCTTTCCTGCTTTAGAATTAACAGCACGTCTGATTCAAGTTGGCATTTAAATCACCTGATACTTTACAGGGGGTAAGGAAGGGGAAGTGTAGATTCCTAAGACCAGCCTGTGTGGGGCCTGCTCCTCCCCAAATGCTGAGGTTATGTCAGTGATTGAGGTTTTCAATCTGTCAGATATTGTTAAGAATAAAGGAAAGTAAAGGAAAGAGGAGCAAGTTAGGATAGGGTGCCTTTCTTATTCATGGCATGTTTTTCCAAGTTTGGTTTTAAGTCCTATCTCAATAGTCTCACTGAAACTGGGATATGTAAATGTTAACATCATCTTCTGAACCTTTCAGGGGTAGCAAGAGATTTAATGACTTGTTCAGGATCACAGAAAATATTCATATGGGTATACGTACATATACATAAATGTATAGATTATGTATAGTACATATTACTCATGCCCAGGTCCCTGAGCTCTAGGTTTACATGAGCTAACTCCAATCTTGGATACAGTCACAAATTATCTATTTTTGTCTCTTGTTGCCTCTAGAGAAATTATAACTGGTGCCTAGATATCTTCCTATGTGGGTAAATAGGAGCTCTAATTCACATACTTTCAAATGAGTTAATATTTGAAAAGCACTTAGTATGATAGGCACATAGTAGGTGCTTAATAGCTTCTTGTTCTCTTTTCCTCATCTTCTTCCCCCATACAAGCATCCAAGATAACACATGCATTCTCTGGGCACAGTCTGCCATGATATACTTTATATCATAGAAATAGTACATGGAATTCAGAGGTCTAATAGAATCCCATTAACAGTATAGAAAATACCTAAATTCACAATAAACCATAAAAAACACAATTCCCCTACATCTCTGAATTCTTCCAGAGTCTGAAAATCCTACAGACTGAAAGAGTTTTGATTCTCCTCAGAAGGGAGGTGAACTTGGGGGTCTCAGCAGGGCAGCCCACAAGACATTTCAGCTATTTCCATTATGAGATATGAATTCTCCCCTTTCCATGCAACAGTCCATGGCATCACCCCATGTTTTATACTTCTTGCAAAAGGGAATTATACTTAGGGGCTGCTAGATGGTAATTTGTTTTTTACCCAGTGGAGAGCCACATAAATAGTCTTTATTTATTGATATTTCTCTGAGGATTTGGATTCTTTAGAGGGAAAATTCATGCAGGGCTACAGAACAGGTAACCCTTAATCTAGCAGACCCACACATTCTTTTTTTTTTCTTTTTGGAGGGCAATTGGGGTTAAGTAACTTGCCTAAGGTTACACAGCTAGGTTTTTTGTTTGTGTGTTCGTTAAGTGTCTGAGGTCGGATCCGAACTCAGGTCCTTCTGACTCCAGGGCCGATGCTCTACTCACTGCGCCACTTAGCTGCCCAAGACCCACACATTCTTAATGATTCATTGTAATAAGGGAGTGTAAAGTAAAGTGGCTTACTCTAACACATTTTGGTCTTAGTCCCTTGGTGTTCCTCCTTGCAGAAGAGGAAACCATATGTAAAATCCTCTTCTTTTGCCAAAAGTTGGGCTCATCATCCAGGGGGTCATCTTTCCTGTGATCAGAAGACTAGAGTTCTGGTGGATCCTTGCCCAAGATCTCCTCTCTTAGGTTACATGGGTGAGATCTTATCCTTATCCCTATATATGTCTTTATAGTGAAAACTCTTTCAGGGACAATTTTTGTATTTCTTTGCTACTCCAGCACTTATCCCAGTGCACAGCACAAATTAAGCACTTATAATAATTTGTTGACTTAACTTGACTCTCAAATTCTCTAGCTACCTTAGTTACTTCTCTCTTATGCTAAGAAACTCAAATTCAAGTCTCTTCTTTATGACCTGTTCTCATAGAAAGAGAAAAAAAACAAAACAAAAGCCAAAGGTAGATATGAACTTGGGGTCCAGAATGCTTCTCTTGAAGAATATGTGGGAGAAAATTCTGTCTCTGAAGTCTATTAATGGCTCCTGGGGAAAGAGACCCTTTTCCCTATTGTGCTTTCAGGATTTCTCCAGGAGTATAAAGATAGGAAAGGAACAACCGCTGAGTAGTTCTTTTAGCTCCCTTTTATAAGCTAGCACACTGTGGGGCTTCTGTCCAGAAGCATCTATGCACCACAGAGTTTGAGCCAATCAATCCATCTTAAGGACAGCCCACATCAGTGAAAGTCAGTGTGGTTCCAAAATATCTAATTTATTTTGGCACCACCTCCAGTCACAGAAACTTAATCCCATTATGGCTTTGGTCCTCTTAGCAGGATACCAAATGCCAAGTCCACATTCTCCATAGGGAGATGCACATGAAATTCCCAAACAAAGGCTCATTACCCATTTTGTTTATCACATTGATCAGGGAACTCCCTTTACCACCTTCACATATGTATGCACATATTCAATTTAATTTACTCACACAGACATTGATTAACTGCCTACTATACGCACACACACATAAGGTGCTGTTCTAAGTGAATGCTGGGAATACAAAGATTAAGAAAAGTGATTCAGGCTCTTCCTTCAATTACATGATTTTCTACTGGTCTGGGGGTACCAGAAATACACAGATAAACATAATAAAAGGTAGATAGTATAGAAAGTGATGAGGGTAATGGTGTGATCCAGACAAAATGCTCTAGGATACTTTGAGGAGGAAGAAAATACTTTTTTTAGCTTAGAAGGTGTCTTCTAAGAAGAGTCTTCATGGACAAGTGCCACCAGAATTCAGTCTTGGAGGATAATGAAGACACTGTAAAGGTAGAAAGGAATAGTACTGATGATTTCCTTCCTATAGGATATTCTGGAATGCTGAACATTCCTCTTCAGGAATTTTCTTTCTAAAACTTATTGTCTTAGAGTTGCCTGGGGACACTGAGACCTTAAAGGAAATGTTAAGTGCCCACAGTTCTAGTCTATATGTTTTAGAGGCATGACTTTCAAGGTTTTAGGTAGCGAGGTTCCAAGTTTTAGGTAGTGAGGTGGCTCAGTGAAGAGTTTTGGACTTGGAACTGGGAAGAACTGAGATCAGATCTCATCCCAGACATTTACTTGTATCACCATGGGAAAGTCACTATCTTAGATTCACGTTTCTCATCTATAAAATGGGAGATAATGATAATGCTTACCTTGTGAGATTATTGTGAACAATATATGTCATATTTCAGGTATAATGCTTAGCAAATCTTAAAGACTTCTGAAAATGTAGCTGTTCCTAGTTTAGAGGCCAGAAGGCTATCCACTATGCTTCATTGATTCTGAGTGTATTCTATTATATGGAATGTATAATGTATGTTATATATTATAGCAATATAACAATTATATATTATAGTGTTTTACACAATATATTAACATAGTTTATGCCATTATATTAGATTATATTTTATATAGTATTATACTCTGCTCTAATACTTTGGGAGATCTATGATCTCATGGAGAAGGGTAGGTTATATTGAGTCTTCTATACTTCATCTTGAGAAATTCTAATTCATGTTTAATGAACATAGGCAGCCGTAAGACCTTTGCCCTTACCACCACTATTGTCTGTAAAACCTGTTGTGGAATTTCATGACCAATATCACTTCCTCTTGGTAGCCTCTCATCATCATGCTGGTTATGTCTTTCCCCTTCAGAACTCGAACAGTAGCTTATTTTTCTTTCCAGGATTACATTCATGTAGCAGTATAGTGACCTGCATTGTTGTCTTCTGTACCTATTAGACTTTAAACAGTAAGAGAGCATGGACTATGCCTATTCCTCCTAGTTTCTAGTAAAACTTCTTCTGTTGTTGTTGTTGTTGTTTGTTGTTGTTCAGTCATTTTCAGTTGTGTTCGATATTTTGTGACCCCATTTGGGATTTTCTTGGCAAAGATATTGAAATAGTTTTCCATTTCTTTCTCCAGCTCATTTTACATTTGAGAAAACTGAGGCAAATAGAGTTAAGTGACTTGCCCAGGATCACAAAGCTAGTAAGTGTCTGAGGCCAGACTTGAACTTGGGAAGATGAGTCTTTCTAATTCTAAGCCCAGTGCTCTATCCACTACTATACCACTTAGCTAAACAATGTCCAAGTGACATGACTCAGTTCTGCAATGCCATGTAGTTACTTCTCTCTGAGTCTCATTTTAGTTTTCTGTAGAATGCAATTTTATTGTCTGGAGTAGGGAATCTCTATGGTCCCTTCCAACTCTAAATAGGCAATAAGTTTCTATAGGTTTATAATTTTTATGACAGCCTCTCCTCCCCTTCCTTGGTTTGTCCTCCTTTTCCTAATGCTCTCCCTGGGCAAACACGTTGAATTCCCCAATAAAAACTGATTCCCTTGCAAACCAGACATAAGGAGACTGAAAACAGAGAAGGAGTATACTAAAATTCTTTAGAGAGGTCCTTGCCTTATTATTGTGAGTTCTAATAGGTTTTTCAAAGCTCTGGCCATATGTGCATGTACATAAATATGGAAACACATACTTATTTTAGTTGACAAAAAAGAGCCACATTCTTCAAGCCATCTTGGAAGCAGACTAAATCATTGAAAAGCTATCCATAATCATTTATAAATACTACATTTGGTGGTTTCTATATTACCTCATTGTACCTCCATACAGACTTCATTACAATATAAAACTTTAATTATTTGGATTGTAGCTATGATGGCTATGACCTGCAAATGGTATTAAAAAACACATGTATTAATATTTAAGACAAGTGGCTTGCATCATCACACTCCATCTATACTTATTTTCAGATTCTGAAATGATTTTGGACTTCTGTGACTCTTGGGCAGGATGTCTACTAGCAGATATCTGCTTCTGTAAAACATTGTGGGATAGTGGCTACAGATAAGGTGGAATAAGGAAGACCCAAGGCTAAGGCCCCTTTCTTTACATTTTAGCTAAGCATCCCTAAGGAAATTTCTTAGGTTTTCAGAGCCCCAGGCAACATTCCATGATTATAAAAGGCTGAGTACTTATCTTCTGGGGTAAAGGGAGTCACCTTACTGAGAGCTCCATACACTATTTAAATCACTTTAAAAATAATGTTAAAGACAAACACTGCTGGGAAAACTGGAATACAGTGTGGCAGAAACTGGGCATAGATCATTATCTAACATCATATACCAAAATGAAGTCTAAATGGGTGCATGACCTAGGTGTAAAGGATGATACTATAAGCAAACTGGGAAAGCAAGGAATAGTTTACCTTTCATATTTGTGGAGAGGGGAAGACTTTAAGACCAAACAAGAATTAGATAGCATTATAAAATGCAAAATGGATAATTTTGATTACATTAAATTGAAAAGCTTCTGTACAAACAAAGCCAATGTAACCAAGATCAAGAGGGAGGTCAGAAATTGGGAAAGAATTTTTACAACCTATGTCTCTGATAAAGGACTCATTTCTAAAATATACAGAGAATTGAGTCAAATCTATAAGAATACAAGCCATTCCTCAATTGATAAATGGTCAAAGGATATGAACAGGCTGTTTTCAGAGAAATAAATTAAAGATATCTATAAGCGTATGAAGAAATGCTCTAAATCACTATTGATTAGAGAAATGCAAATCAAAACAACTCTGAGATACCACATCTCTCCAGTCAGATTGGCTAAGATGACAAAACAAGAAAATGACAAATGCTGGTGAGGATGTGGGCAAATTGGAACACTGATGCATTGCTGGTGGAGTTGTGAACTTATCCAACCATTCTGGAGAACAATCTGGAATTATGCCCAAAGGGATATAAATAATTTCATACCTTTTGACCCAGCAATACCACTTCTAGGGTTATATCCCAAAGAGATCATAGAAGTGGGAGGAAGACCCAAATGTACAAAAATATTTATAGCAGCTCTTTTCGTGGTTGCAAAGAATTGGAAATTAAAGGGGTGCCCATCAATTGGGGAATGGCTAAACAAGCTGTGGTATATGAATGTAATGGAATATGATTGTGCTATAAGAAATGAGGAGCAGATGGAATTTATATTTACCTGGAGAGGCTTATACAAACTGATGCTGAGTGAGAAGAGTAGGATCAAAAGAAATTTGTATACAATCACAGACACATCATATGTGTGATGACCAACTATGACAGACTGGCGTCTTCTCAGCAATACAGTGATATAAGTCAATCTTGAAAGACTCATGAAGGAGAGAAATGCCACAACCAGAGATATAACTAGAAAGAACTAAGCCTGAATCCTGATGGAAGCAAACTAATTGATCTTTTCATTGTTTGGTTTTATTTCTTCTTTACCATTTTTCATCCCACCTAGTACAATATGCCTTTGTAATTGGACTAATGTCTAATATGAATGTATTTGCAGATCCTATACTGGACTATATGCTGTAGTGGGGGGTGGGGGGAGGGAGGTAAAGGAAATTTGAAGTTCAAGGAACTATGGAATTGAATCTTGTTAACTGAAACTAAACTAATAAATTAATTTTTAAAAATAATGTTAAAGTTTACAAAATGTTTTACATAGATTAGCTCATCTCACCAATGGGAATTCTCAGTCCAGCAGTGTGAATACAATTCAGTAGCCATATATTTTTATTTTGAGTTAGTTTGGTCAATATACTCCCATCAATTTTCTAATAGGGGTTCTCTTCAATCTGACTGACACTTTCTTCTTTGCCTTTTGGTGTTTCTCAGTCATCAGTGTGGTACTCATTCTAGCTGTACCTCTTTTTTCTTGGTCCTAGATGCCAGGTTTTCAGTCTCAGTTATTTTTTGAAATAAAAACAATTGTCTGAAATATACAGTAGCTTTTTCCATACTTACCATACACTTTCCCAGCTGCCACAGTTATTATTTTGGGGAGACCACAGTCACACATGCAACAGGTTTTATTTCAAATGGAAAAAAAAAGAGCTGTCTCAGATAAAAAGCTAACTTGGGTCCTGGAGCCCAAAGAATTGAGGTTTATAGCAACCATGAGAAAAAAATTCACTTTGCCTTGAGATACTTTAAATTGTTCCTGTCAAAACATTAACATCAAAAGACTCTATGAGGATTTTGTAAAGGCCCTAGATGGGCATTACTCTTTCGATCTTTGTGGAAATGACAACATTATTCATTCATTATTTTTCTCTAAAAAAGAGTTTGAGAAAGGCAGAATCTCTTTTTCCAGGACTTCTCTTAACCGCTTTTGAATTTATAACACTGTCAGCATTTCTATGAGAAAACTGTACTTTCAAGGATTTAAAATGGCTTTAAAAAGGGAACACCAACATCAAATTTAGGGAAACCATAGTTGATCTCAGATGGTTGGACTTCTTTTCTTTAACAAATCAAAAAAATATACTCTCCTGTCCCATTTCTTGTACAAAATAAATGACATTTGTCATGTGGAACCAGGTCTATTATAAATTCAAAGTTCTGCCTGGTACCTGATGATCCACTGCTTTAAAAATTTGGGTACATACTAATTAAAGGATATATTGAGGGTCATGTTCACTAGAGGAATATTTTGAACAATGATAACAAAATCAAAATATTTCTGTTATTTATTAGAACCATAAATTTGTATAAATGGGGTCATTTTTGCCCCAAAGCATATGTGTGTATGTGTGTATTTGTATATAGTTTCAATTGAATTCAATTCTTCAACCATTTACTAAGTACCTATTATGTACCAGCACTGTTCTAGGAACTGAAGATACAAAGACAGAAATCTAAATAATTCCTGTTTTCTTATTGGGAGGAGAAAACCATATATGCACAAATAAGCAGATGTAACGTGAAGCTCACATGGGGGAATAGAGAAGACCTGTAGGGGTTGGCTTTAGTGCTGTGGAAGTAGGAAGGAAGACATTCCAGATAGGAGAGACAGTGTGTGTAATGGCATGGAATAAGGAGAAGGAATGTAGTTTGGAGGGAACAGATATCAAGTTAATTTGCTTGGAATGGAGGGTAGAAGAAAAGCAGTAATGTGTTATAGGCCAGACTTGGGGTGGTGGGGGTAGGCTGTGAATGCCAAGCTAAGGATTTTGTATTTTATGCTAGAGGCAATGATACAGCAAAAAAAGCTGAGAAGTAAATCAATTAGGTAGGGGGATATCCAAGGTAGTGTAGTGACTGACAGGGAAACCAAGAAAGGAGGTTTCTAGGAGGAGAAGATGCTCAGCACTCAGCATTGGGTGGGTCAAGGGGTGACATCCTGAGATAATGATACATAGTGTTGACTACAGAGTCACTTTTATATTGTTGACTAACTACAGCAACCCCACCACTGATGGGTACTGTAAAAGTAGACAAACTGATAAAATGGGGTATTGGGAATCCTACAATGGGAATGCTGATTGATCCTTTCCACACTCCCTCTAGCAGGTTCCCACCTAGAAAATACCTCCATTTGACACTCCCCTACCCCCAGCCAATCACAAAGTCCAACATGTGTTCTATTTATTCATTAACATGATTTATCCTGTTACTAGATTTAAAACTCCTAGAGGGGAAGAACATGTTTCATTTAAAAAAAAAATCATCTTTGAATCCTTAGCATTGAACATTGTGTATTGAAGATTAGAAATGCTCTTGGGTGTCTTTGACATTAAACTTAATGGGAATCATGAAGAAAGGTTTTCAGAAATTCAATTAAATAAAAATGTTTCATTGTCTTTTATTCAGGGACTGTGATACTAGATGGAGGGTGATAATGTTCCTTTCCTTCTATCCTGGGCCATAGCTATGTAGTAGGATCCTAAGATCACAAAACTTAGAGCTTTAAAGAAACCTTTGAGATCATCTGGTTCAACTCCATCATTTTAAAGATGAGAAATTGAAGCTTAGAATAGGGATGTGACTTGTCCAGACTCACAAAGGTAGGGAGCACAACAAGTGGAATGAATTAACTTCTCCATGTGTCCTTGAATGCCCTCCACAATTGGGTTCCCCAGGCCTTTCCCATCTATTGTTATCTCCTCTCCCTCACATTTTCCACTTCAGTCCCACTGACTTGCTAGCTATTCCCTCTACACCACCTTTCATCTTCCACCTCCAGAACTCGGTGCAAGTGGTCTGTCACATTTGGAACAAAATCCCTTCTTACCTCTAATTCATAAAACAAAGAATTTCCAGCAAAGCCCCACTGAAGTGCCACCTTCTTCAGGGGGATTTTGGTATTCCTCCAATTATTGTCACTGTCTCCCTTTTGAAATTTCTTTGTATTGCTTTTTGAGTCCTTGGCATTTATTTCCTTGATTACAGGCTGTATAAAAGTATGCATATAGTAGAATATAAACTTTCTGAGGGCCGTGACCATTCTGCTTTTGCCTTTTTAACCTTGATTTCTCTGTGAATTGGATTGAAATTAGCCTTTTCTGATTCCAAATCCATTACTCTTTTCACTATATATCATATTCCAGTAAATAATTAGTTATTACAAGAAGCAAACAAAATAATTAATTTCTTGGCTTTTTGCTTTGGAGTCTCCTTGGCTCCCTATTTGATATTTTGTTAATGGCTTAGATATACTTATGGCATATTTATCAAATTTGTAGATTGCACAAAGCTTAAAAAATAGCTAATGTTCTCAGTGACTGCAAGGATCCCCAAAAGGATAGACAGCACATTGGGCATAATCCAAAAAAATATTTTTCTCATTATACTCTGCACTATTTCATATAAGTCTTCTTAGGTTTCTATGATACTACCCCCTTCTCATTTCTTATAGCATACATCCCTATTCCATAATTTGTTCAACCCTTCTGCAATTGGTAGACACTTCTTTAATTCCTAGTTATTTGCCACAATTTCCTATGAATTTTCTGTTTCCTTTCTTTTTAAATCAAGTAGGAGTTGGGAGAGAAATAAATATTTTTATCTTTACTAAAATTTACTAAATGGAAATACTAAAAGGGAAAATATATGAATAAATACCAAGTTTTGCATGGGTGGACTTTATAAGTACAACATAACATATCTGAAAAAAAGTCTGCGAGTTTTTAACAGGCCATAATCTCATTATGAGTCAGTGATATCATATGGCACCCCCTGCCCCCACACAAAAAAGAAACAGGAGCACTTTTTAGCTACAATAACAGAGGCATAGGCTCCAGGCATATATAGGCTAATGATGTGCCCTGATTGAATCATATTTGCAGTATTATGTTAAGTTTCTGTGCCATAGTTTAAATTGTGGATACTGGTAAGGTAGGAAATGCCCATAAAGAGACAACAAGAATGGTAATTGGCCTTGAATTTATGCCATTTTAGAATTAGTTGAAGAAACTGGTGATATTCAGCCTGGAGAGGAGAAGATTCTTCAAATATTTGAAAGTGTTAGTTGGAGAATACGTTAAACTTGCTCTGTTTAGTCACAGAAGGCTGAACCAGGGGCAATGGGTAGAAAACAAATTTGCCAAGAGGTAAATATAGACTTGAGGACAAGAAAAACCTTCCAACAATTAGAGCTGTACCCTCACATCCCCTTGCCTGATGCATTGGTATTCTGCAGGTAGAGGCTGGAGGGCCACTTGTCAATTCCTTTGTACTTGACTTTCAGTAAATTTTGGATGGAGATTGAACTAGATTCTCACCCAGGTCTCTTCCAGTTCTCAGATTTGGTGATTCTGTGATTCTAGTCAAGAGAAAAATAAGTTGAAAATATGAATAATCCTAGGGAGAAGCAACCAAAACCTTCTTGTATAAGATGCTAAAAATTACATAATATTTGGTATGGAATGACATTTTTACAATTCAGTTGCCAAAATAGAGTGCTTGTAAGTTTTGCATATTGTAATAAAAAAGGAAAAGAGCCCTTTAAACAAACACAAGAATTGAGATGCCATCTTCAACACTTGAATATGTCTTTTAAAATGTCATTTATGAATAAAAATCAAAGTAAAAATAAACTAGCCAAAATTAGTTTTAAAATATAAGTCACTTTGATATTTTTATTAAGTGTTTGGCATTGAAAGAGCAACTTGTCCTTCCTTCCTTCCTTCCTTCCTTTCTCCCTTCTTCCCTCCCTTCCTTCCTTCCTTCCTTCCTTCCTTCATTTCTCCTTCATCCCCTCTCTTCCTTCCTTCTTTCCTTCCTTTTTCTCTTCCTTCTTTCTTTTTCTTCTGCTCCTACTTCTTCTTTCTGTCTTTCCCTCCCTCTTTCCTTATTTATTTGTATGGCATGATGGAATTTTCATAGAAGCATCACAGCATAGATCTATATCAGGAAATGATCTCAGGATCCATATAACTAAGCCCCCTTGGGGTAGTGTCATGTAGTCAGCAGAGTATTTATTAGGTTTAGGGTCAGAAAATCTGAGTCTGCCACTAATTATCTGTATGTTTCTGAGGACATGTGGGTCTGAGTGTCTTCATTTGTAAATTTGGGAGGCTGGACTAAATCACCTTGAAATTACCTTTCGAATCCATACCCATAATCATTTATTTTGCAGATGAGAAAATGGGGGCCCATGGAGGCAAAATAAATTGCCCATTGTCATTAAGCTATTAAATATCAAAGAAATAATGTGAACACAAGTCTCCTGAGACAAAGAATGTGTTCTTTCCACTGGGCCTCTCTGCCTCCTGGCTTTAGAGAGTCCCCTCAGATGTAATGTCTCATTGGATGCCGATAGCAACCATGGGAAACAGGCAGGGCTGGCATTGGGGTCCGCTTCTTCATATCACATAGCAAACACATTTGAACACCTTGGAACCTTGTGTCAAAAAACCTGCCTAGACTTGGAAGGAGTTGCTGTTAAGCTGTCTCTCCCTCCTCATGCAGAAATGTGTTGGACTAGTAGCATTAAGAGGTTTTAATAATCTGAAATGGAAAGAAATTTCTGCTTCTGTTTCATGGAAATGCTTTTGAAAGTACCTGAATGTGTCTCTAGATGTAGCTGTGGGGGCATTTTTATGATGTGTGAAATATCCTGAACTCACATTAAGTTTGCTAGCATGCTTTCATATAATCCTCTCCTGCATACAATAGCAACACTCCTGAACTTTCATGATGTTTGAATAATGAAAAAGGTGGCTTAGCTTAAAAAAATACAGAACCAATACCTCCCTGAAGATTGGGGCTCCAAAATTGGGGAGAGAAAAGGTAAAGATAATCCCCACCGGCTACTTCCATAACTATCACTTTCTTTGTCTCTTTCCCTAGCCCTGCTGCAATTTTCTTTCCCTGTCTTGTTATCATTAATGAGAATCGTTGGGACATAGTGGATAGAGAACACTGAACTTAGATAACGTGGGTGCGAATCCTGAATCAGACATCTGGATGTGGTCATTTCTTTCTCCAGGCTCTTTCACTTGGAAAAGGTCAAGAATAAAAACCTATAGGGTATAGCTTCCAATATGGTTGTGAAGCCTACATAGTATTATGTCTGTTAAGTGGCTTGCAAACCTGAAATGCCAGTTATTGTTATTAATTTTTATTATTAATTAACAGTATCTTTCCTTGAAAAGTAGAAAGTTAGGGTAAGTATCCCTATGAAGCAAGCAATAGAAAGAAATCTTAAATTTTTTTTTAAGCAATTGGCGTTAAGTAACTTGCTCAAGGTTACACGGCTAGTCATTATTTATGTGTGGGTGCTCATTTTCTGAGGCCGGTTTCGATCCCCGGTCATCCCAACTCCAAGGCCGGCGCTCTTACTCACTGCGCCACCTAGCTGCCCCAGAAATCTTAAATTTTGGTGGATGTTCCCTAAGGATCAATCCTCAAGCATCTTCCCTCTTTGTCCCCAGCAATCCTTGTTGATTTCATTCCCTCCTGCAGCTTCTTCCTATTTAACGACTCTCAGAATGGCTTTAGAGACTTCCTTTCTATCAAACTTCAGACCCTCATTTTTAAATGACTACAACGATGTCTCCATCAATACCTAAAAGAAAAGATTTTCATAACTGAGCTCATCAGCTTTTGCCTAAAACTTTTCCTTCCTCTGATTTTACTGTTATTAACAGCATTAGTATTTACTTAGTTCCATTTAGCCAAAACATTATTGTCACATCTGATGCTCCTTGAAATATCAGTGACCCTAGGCTAAACGTATGGCACCTAGGCGATGAAGAGGACAGAGCACTGGGCCTGGAGTTAGGAAGACCTGAGTTTGAATCCAACCCCAGACTTTTATTAGTTATGTGATCCTGGGCAAGTCACTTTACCCTGTTTCCCTTCTTGGCATGAATAGGCACATATAAATCCCTATGCCATGTACTATCTTATTAAAACTCTCCAGTATTTCCTTATTGCCTCTAGAGTGAAGTTTAGATTCCTTGTTTGACAGTCAATACTTTCCATGATCTGGAACTTTCACGTCTTCACTACTCTTATCACAATCTAGCCCCCTCCAACCAATCCAACTTAGACATCTTTTGTGATTTCCTGTCTTTGAGCCTTTGTTCACATCATTTCCTATGTTCTCATCATTCAATCAGCATTTATTATTTAACTACTGTATATGTCATTGGAACCATGAAGACAAAGTTTGAATAATTCTTACCCTCAAGGAACTTACACACACATATGTGTGTGTGTTTGTATAATATAAGCTCCTGTAATGGCTTTAATCTCCTTACAACAAGGCATTTCTTGAACTTTTAATCAGTTGCTAAAGTCCCACCCCCAAATTTCTATATTTCATATATTTATGAATATATGTATATGTGTGTATATATAATACATATATGTCTGGGTATATGTGTATATATATATATTTTTTTTTTCCTATCAATCTATCTCTTTGGAAATTTGCAGGGGCAGGGGCATTAGCAACTGGGGAAGGGGTCAGGAAATGCTTTGTGTAAGGAAGTAGAAACCTTGAAGGGAGCTAGAGTTTCTAATGAGAAGAGGAAAGGAGGAAGACCATGCCAGGCACAGGAAAGCTTGTTCTGAGGCTCAAATATAGGAAAGATGGAATAGAAGATTAGCAGATAGCCCAGTTTGCTTGTATCATACTGTGGTGGTTAATCCTTGTTGTATTGTCTCTTTCACTAAAGACATTCCATGATATTTCCTTGTTATCCTGGCTCATCTGTTAACTATCTGTATGATATTGTTAAAAACTCTTCTGTACTGTGCCAAATACCCCCCCTTTTTAGGCTGAAAAGCTATGAATTAACTGACAGTGAGTACAAAGGACAGTCCAGCCCTCCAAGAGGGGGACATTGATTTCCCTTTGGTGGGGAGGTCACACCAGACCTTGTGTGTCTTTCATGACTTGAATGAAGCACTTGCTTGTTTGACAGCTACCAGCTCAGCTACCAGAGGGGGTTCTGCAGTCACACAAGAAGATATCCAGATCTCCACAGCTCCCCTCAGGTGAGCTCAGTGAGGGACTATGGAAGACTGGATTAACTGAGCTAGTGTTTGAACTTTTACAACATTCTTTTTCAAGGAAAGTAGATTGATCTCCACAGTGTGTACACGAGGACAGTCAATCATGCCATCATAGCTGGGTTTTTTCCTTTACTTCTCATTCTGCCCTCAATTCCCATTTCATCTCCAACAATGGTTGATTAGACAGAAATTTTTATTGGTCCTTAGTTTATGAATGGACATGGAATTTGAAGTACATGTTTAAAGGGGGTGAGGAAAGATGGTGGAAAAGTGGGATCCTACTTTGGAGGGGATCAGCTGACACCCTCTGATTCTATTTCAACAGAAAGAATTGCCATTTCAAAGTGCTGCCTTTTGATAAACCATATTGTGACTTACTTTTTCCCAAGAAAATATGTAGGAATTACTCAGTTGTTTTCAAAATCTTATAGAGGAGAATCCTGCTCAGTCAGAGTTAAGTAAATGAACTCAAAGGTCAATTAGTCAATCAATCAATCAATCAATAATACAATGAACATTTTCCAGGTGTCCCAGGCAGGTACTTGTTGTGCTGGTCATGGAGGATACAAAGAGAAAAGGTGTTCCGTGCCCTCCAGGAGCAGCCATTCTGTAAGCAGAGACAGTACATAAAGCATGACCAAATATAAATATATACAAAATAAGCACAAGGTAATTTTGGGGAGAAAGGGAATATTAATAGATGGTAGGATCAGGACAGTCTTCATTCTGGAAGTACTTTTTGGATGAAGCTGACAGGGGAGAGTGTTCTAGACAAAGGGGACAAACGGTGTAAAGGCAAGGAAATGGGGGATGAAGATCAAGTATGAGAAAACACAGATGGGCCAATTAGCCTGGCCCGAGGACTGAGAAGAGGAACAATGCAGTAATGCCATTTGGTGACTTTATAATTCTGTAATTCTCTTCCTCCTCATATTTACCTCCTGTAATTCCTAAGTTCCTTAAAATCTCAGCTGAGGTGTTATTTTCTACACGAATTATTTCCTGACCCCCTCAGTACCCTTCAAAGTATTACTTTATATCTACTTTTACGGGAATAGGGATTGGACCTGTGACTTAATGATATAGGGAAGTCAGGAAGACTCATCTTCTTGAGTTCAAATCTGACCTCAGACACTTACTGTGTGACCCTAAGCAAGTCACTTAACTCTGATTCCCTCAGTTCCCCCATCTGTAAAATGAACTGAAGAAGGAAATGGCAAACCACTCCAGTGTGTTTGCCAAGAAAACCCCAAATGGGGTCATGGAGAGTTGGACATGACTGAAAAAATTATTGAATAGAGAACAATGAAACTTTCTACATATACAGGTTGTTTTCAGAGTCTTGGAGAGATACCTATAGAACTAGAAGTTAATTGATTTGCCCAGAGTCACGCAACCAGTATGGATCAAAAGCAGGAGTAAGCCCAAGTCTTCACAATGCTAAAGGCAGCTCTCATGATGTTGAGAATATACTTGATATGTTTTGGCTTTTACTAAATTTGCACATTATTTCTCCTAAATGAATTGAAGCTCCTTGAGGGCAGAGGTCATTTTTTTTTTTTTTGGTCTTTGCCTTAGGACCTGGTGACCAGCATAGTGCCTAGAACATAGCTGCTTATTAATTATTGTTGATTGAATTTAGTTTCTGCCTACTTCAAGTGAATCTCTTTTAAAAATTAATTGCTGAGATATATAAAGATGATAATTGAAATTACCATCTTTAACCTATGTCCCATAACATAGGCAGAGTTGGGCTCCAATGCTCTCTGTGTGTATGCGTGTGTGTGTGTGTGTGTGTGTGTGTGTGTGTGTGTGTGTGTGTGTGTAGCAGTACTGATACTTCTTTTCATTACAGTAACAGGTAATTCCATAGTTCTGTTGCTTTGCAATTTTCCTTTGATGTATTGAAATGAGTTTTTGGCAGTCTGGATCAATTAAGAATATAATTTACAGATTTATCTAAAATGTGCCAACTTCTTACTTTGTAATTTATTTTTTAAAATGTGTTTCAGGTGGGCTGGAGGAAAATTGACTCTATGGGGTGAATTTCCTTCTCAACAATATGGTATCAAATTAAGAATTGTTTATTAGAGAAGTCTCTTCCTTGTATAAATTAATAGGGAATAGCTAAACTCTGAGCTGAGAATAATTTATTTTAAAAAGACAGATACATTATTAGGAAGTTATTATAATACATAGAAAGGCTGGGGGAAATATAACAAAATGTTGGTTAGTTAGTATTTTTTCTTCCAATAGTGCTTTTTCCCCTCAGCTCCCATATTTCCAACATGGACAAGTCATTAAATTTATGAGCCTCAGTTTCCTCCTTTGTAAAATGGGAATAACACTCTCAATTTTAGTCTTACTGAACTACTGTGATGAAAACAACTTCCAAAAATCAGATTGCTATAGAAAAATGATCATTACTACTCAGATTAAAGCTATTGAAATAATTGTAGTAATACCACTTTCGGGGTGGCTAGGTGGTATAGTGAATAGAGCATTGGCCCTGGAGTCAGGAGGACCTGAGTTCCAATCTGACCTCAGACACTTGACATACTTACTAGCTGTGTGGCTTTGGGCAAATCACTTAACCCTAATTGCCCTCCAAAACAAAGGCCAAAGCAAGTAATACCACTTTCATACACAATCATTTTAGTATAATAACTTAGTATATACCATGAAAGGGAAAAACAGTAAAATACTCCAATGGATCTGCAACCTTGTCCATGTGGGTACTCCTTCCAACCATGCATATCATAAGCCATCCATTGCTGTCAATCCTTTGTCGCTCTTATCTCTGCTTCCTAGCAGTTCACCATAGGATGTCCACCCAACCAAGCTAGGAACCTTTTTTGAGTTCTGCTAACATTGCAAAGGTAGCCACGGAGGATGGAGACCATTGCTCCATTATTCCTTGCTCTCAGCATTTGACTAACTCGTGCTTTTTGTTTTTTTGTTTGTGAGGCCATCAGGATTAAGTGACTTGCACAGGGTCACACAGCTGTTAAGTGTCAAATGCTAAGAACTCTGGTCCTCCTGACTGTAGGGCTGGTGCTCTATCCACTGTACCATCCAGCTGCCCCTCATGCATTTTTAATAGTTGTTTTTTCCAAAAATATGTAAAGCCAAGTTTTACTATTAATTTTTTATCAAATGTTGAGTTCCAAATTTTCTCCTCCTTTCTCTTTTTTCCTCTTCCTCCTTTCAAAGGTGGTAAGCAATTTGCTATAGATTCTATATGTGCAATCAACTCATGCTTTTTTGCTCCTACATTTCTACAATGTGAGCTCCTAGATGCAGGGATGCTTTCATTCTTGTATTGTGACTCACGGCTCTTAGCATATTACCTGATCCACAGTAAGCACTTAAGGAATTGTAATCATGGATGAACAAATATTATCTTTTATTCTAGTGATTCTGGGAAGTTCCTTTCCTTTACTATGTGCTGTCATTTTACAAAATATTTTTAAAGATTCTAAATGTCCAGATCTTTTTCATTCTGTGAAAGTTATGAATGATTCCTCAAATTAGGTAAATTGGAATAATTTACTGACTCAGAGCTTTGAAAGGCCTTTATTGTGAAAGGAGCTGCCAAACCAAGAGCCCTGTGTTAAAGTTTGGGCCCTGCCTTTTCACTTGTTGCAGGGTCATTGGTTGGGTAAGTAATCTCTGTAAGCTTTTGCTTTTATATCTAAATGAATGAGGCAGGCTATATGGCTTACCTCTAAGGTCCTTTCTAGAGTCAAGATTCTTCTTCACAAAAATAAGGTCACACTTGTGACTTTGTGACCTCTTGGGCCCTCTGAATGGGGAAACCCAATCAACCAAACAAACTTCCCAAATAAATTTTTCACTCTTTAAAAAAATCATCTTCTAGGGGTGGCTAGGGGGCGCAGTGAGTAGAGCACTGGCCCTGGAGTCAGAAGGTCCTGAGTTCAGATCCGGCCTCAGACACGTAACACACACAAACAAAAACCTAGCCGTGCGACCTTGGACAAGTTACTTAAACCCAACTGCCCTCCAAAAAGCAAAAAAAATAAAAATAAAAATAAAAATCATCTTCTTCTGCCATGCTACTATCCATGCCCTTTAGTTTTTTTTTTTCCTTAACACCATTTAAAACATAAAAACAGTGGAAAGAAAAATAGTGGAAAGAAAAATGGCTTTGGAGTAAAAGAACTTGTTTTCAAATTTTACCAGTCTCTTAGGGAATGTGTGACCTTGGATAAGCCAGTTACCCATGAAGTCTCAGTTCCCTCCTCTGTAAAATGAAGGTCTGGACTTGACAGCCTCTGTGGTCTCTCCAGTGCTGGACCTAGGATCTTATGATGCATGTCTTGTTCTAATGACCACAGGTGAGCCCTCCTTTGATATCCACTCTTTTTTTTTTTGTTAGAAAGAAGCTACAGTGTTCATCATTTCCAGAATTTGTATTCAGCTATTGGGAAAACATTTGTTCCAAAACCAGAGTACCTCACCTTTAGAAGATCACACTTCTACTGCCATAATACCTTTTAACTTTTCAAAAGAAAACTTGGCTTTATTTAAAAAAAATTGATATCTCTTGTTTTTGTGTCACCATAATTTCCAAATATATCCCTGCTGCCTATCTTACAGAGGGAGCCATCTCCTGTAATATAGAATAAAAAAAGAGTGAAAAAGTTCAACAAAACTAATCAACATATCGACTAAGTCTGACAGTAGACACAATGTTCTCCTCCTCTGCAAAGAAGGGAGGGGGTGTTATGCTTGACTTTCCGTAGGATCCTGGGTACATCTGATGCCAAAGATCACATCTTTAATGTTATGTGAGATTTTAGGAAGCCTAAAGCTACTGCTCTCTGGGTTCAGCTATGTATATTCATGAAGAGAAGCAGAATCTCAGCATCTCAGCATCTTAGAATTAGCAGAGGCCTTAGATCAACTGCTTTTGATATGTAAGCTGAACAAAAATCTTGTCTGCTAAATAACCTACTAGTTGTTATCCCATCTCTGATGAAGCAACAACAATAACACAAACAGCAACCAAAAATATTTATTAATTACCTCCTATAATGTGTGCCAGGCACAGCACAGTTAGGCAGTACAAAGAAAATAAACAAAACACTCCTTGCCCCCATGGAGCTTACATTATTAGTATTTTTTCAATGCTTCTATTTCCAGATGTACCTATAGATCAGCCCACTTCCAGAAAACCATGCCTTGTACCAGAGAAGAAAAAAGAAAGCAATTCAGTGAAACTAGCGAATATATCTGAAAAATCTTGAATTTTCAACATTTTACAAAACTTATAAAATCTTGTAAATTATGTGCCATAGATGTCATCTCCTTCTTCAGGTTTTTCTCAAGTAGATTAATTTTATTTACAATACTTCTTCTATGCTTGTGATTTCACCTTGGTTTTTGTCCTTTGTTCTCAAAGAAGACCAAAATGTCATCACTAGGCTAGAGTCAAGTGTCAGTGTGTCTGACTGTGGCTGATCAGACCAATCTGAGCTCATAATACATAGGTTGGGCATAAATAGTCCATTTGAATATTTGGGGTGAATACTCTAAATTTGCTCATCCTGTGTTTCCTTTGAGCTGTTCCATTTCCTCTTTGCTCATAAAGCACAGCACCTTCTCTGATGTGGGCACATCATGCTATCTGCCATATCACACCAATTCCAAAGTTCTTAAGAGAGACCTTGAGAGTGTCCTTGTATTGCTTCTTCTGACCATCATGTCAATACTTACCCTGTATGAGTTTTTCATAAAGCAGTCTTTATGGTAAGTGTACATTTTGCATTTGAGCAACATGGTCAGCCCATTGGAGTTATGCTCTCTGAAAAAGAGTTTGAATGATTGGCAATTTAGTTCAAGTAAGAACCTCAGTGTCTGGTACCTTATTCTTCTAGGTAATCTTCAGAATCTTCTTATACCAATTCAAATGGAAGTGATTCACTTTCCTGGCATGGTGCTGGGAGCATGACCAGGTTTCCTAAAAATTAAGCTAATTTGATTCTCCTCTATCTTCTGTTTAATAAAGTTGGCCATTGTTCATTAGTCATTTAAAAGAACAAGCTTTCAGTTTATTGATCCAGTTTTAGTCTTCTTGGCTTCTAATTTATCAATTTCTCCTCTTATTTTTAAGATTTCATCTTTTGTACTTGTTAGTTTCCTAATCTTTTAAATTGCATTTTAATTAATTAAAGTTCTCTTTACTTCCCATTTTGTTGATGTATATTTTCAGGGATATAATTCTCTCCCTGAGGATGGCTTTTTCTGCCCCCACCATGCTGTTTTATCATTACCATTGTGCTTCAAAGTTATTAATTATTTCCATGATTTCTTCTTTGACTAACTCATTGTTCATGATGTTATTAGGTGTACATTTCCATCTGTGACTTGTTTGTCAGAGAGCTCATTTTCCATGTGGGAATGAGACATGCATGCAAGTACATAAATATGAAATAATACAATACAGTTTCAAATAAATTCAAAGTATTTCCGAAGAAATACAACTTAATTTCAAAGAGGAAAGAAAGTATACTAGAGAATAGGTTGAAGAAAAGCCTCCTATATGAGTAAGTACCTGAACTGTGCCTTGAAGGAAGCTAGAGATTTAATGGGGTAGAGGTAAAGATTGCATTTATTTCAGACATGGAGGAATACTTGTACTAAGGTAGAAAGTGGAAGATTGAGTGCTATGTCCAAGGAAGAGCTCATTCAGTTGAAATTGAAATGGTGAATGGGAGTCATCTAAGGTAATACAGGAAAAATAGATGGGAATCTGCATGTGGAAGACTTAAAATATTAAGAGGCAGATAGGTCACATGATTTTTAAGCATGTCCTAAGCATTGTGGGATATAAGCACTGGGGATGCAAATAAAAATAAAAAGAGATAGCCCTGCCTTTTAAGGCTTATATCCTTAAAATAATCAACTCTAGTTTATTTTCAGTTTGATACTATCTTCTTCCTAATCTCCCCTCCCTCTGCTGAGGAAACAATAAGACCAAAACTGATTATGGATATTTGTAGTCAAGCAAAACACATTGCCACATTGATTATGGTCTCTGCCCCTTCCCCATGTCTCAATCTGTACTCTATGCCCATCATTTCTTTGTCTGGAGTTGGGTAGCATCATCATCAGGAGTCTTCAGAAGGGACTTACATTCTAATGAGGGAAGACAACACACAAAAGGTAACAAAAGCAGGGGATGGGGTGAGGGGCCTGCAGTAGAGCATGGCATTGAAATCAGAAGTACATCTAGGAGGGGAATAAAGGTGTTTTGGCCTAGACCCAAGACCAAAGAGAAGGCCTTGGAGGAACTCACCAATACAGGGGGATTGGCATGGCAGAGGAATGCTTCACTGTGAGAAAGCCACAGTGGGGTGTGGATTTTCCAAGGTGAGAAGGGCCTAGGTGCTGAGGAAGGTTCAAGAGTGAGACTGTCACCGAGACATGATACTGAAGCCTAGAAAGTCAGAAATACAGCTGAGATGGGAATGCTAGGCTCAGGAATTTGTGTCTTATCCTAGAACCTGGGACCTTTCTTCATGCTTTATCCTATTTCTATAGTGATAAGATTTCTGGCACTTGAGTATACAGTTAATATTTGATATTGTCATCAATTACTCTGTTCTTAACTTCTCAAATGACTTGGAAACAGAGAACAGAGACTTGAGAACAGAGAAGGAGAAATTGTGGAATTTCTTATTGAAGAGATGGGATTTGAGGAGGGTTTTGAGTGTTTTGAGGTATATGCCATCTAGGTAGGAAGATCAGTGGAATGAGCAAGAAAACAGAGGAGAATTGTATGACTGAAATAAAGTGCTTTTTTTTTCTTATTGGAAGGGGGAAGGTAGGGCAATTGGGGTTAAGTGACTTGCCCAAGGTCACATGGCTAATAAGCATGTCAAGTGTCTTAGGCGAGGTTTAAACTCTTCTGATACCAGGGCTGGTGCTCTATTCACTGCGCCATCTAGCTGCCCCTGAAATAAAATGTTCTCATTAGTGTACAAGAAGACATTGTATAGCAAAAAATGTTATGATTTTGCAATCAGAGAACTTGGCTCAAATTCTGTCTGCCATCTCCCACCTGTATAGCCTCAGTTTCTAGATCCATAAAAAATGAGGTGGTTGTAGTATTTGATGTTAGGATTTTTCCTAGTTCTAAATATAATAATATTGATGAAAAAAAAAAACCTTTAAACTCTAGGGTAGTGAAAGCCAGAGTAAAGAGGGCATTAGAAAACAAGCTGATGAGTTTACCTAGAGAAGAGAGGGACATGACAAAGAAGCAAAATTGGCCTTCGAGTGTGGATTTGACCTCTGTTAGACATTATATGTGTCCCACTAATTAACTATTGAGGGTCCTTTTTTCTGATTCCAAATGTCTGCCATTCTGTAAGATTTGAACTTTATCTTCTAGGCACCTGAAAGTATTTGAGTAGAGGGGGGCCATGACGAAATGAATGTTGGCAGAAGGCCAGCCTGGTGCTATTGTGCAGAATGGACAGGAAAAGGAAGAAGCTGGAGGTAAGGAGACCAAGAAATGTTTTGTTTTGTTTCTCCAAATATAATAATGCATTGAGTCCTGATTCTGCGAATGATTCATTGATTCATTATTCAGCAGTCCAGTCAAGCAAAAAAGAGATTGCTCAGTTGAATAAACAGGTATTATTTCCAAAAATGTGCACTCTGAAAAAATGAATAGTTTATATTTAATACTAAGAGATTATTCTTATATTTTTTCTTTCTGTTTTTTCCCCTCTTTTGACATCATCTCTGAAGCTCCCTCTCTCTGTCTCTGTTTCTCTGTCTCTGTCTCTGTCTCTCTTTCTCTCTGTCTCTGTATCTCTCTCTGTGTCTGTCTCTCTGTGTCTGTCTCGCTCTGTCTCTGTCTCTCTGTCTCTGTCTCATTTTTCAAAAAGAAAAGATCTTTTGAAAATTCAAAGCCATAATTTCATTCATTTGCTGCTCTGTCTCTATAGTCTTCTGACAAATTAAATTAAGGGATCTGACTGATGAAAGTCTAGGAGGCACCTCTTGTCCATTATGTTCCCTTTTGTACAGGTCACAGTTGAAGCTTAGTACTTTCCCATGCCTTTGTTCTTCTGAAGAGGTACCTTCCCCAGCTGTGGACAATAGAGTTTTATTTCCTTTCCCCCTTCATTTCTGAGAACTCATCTGAGAGTTATTACCAGGCCTCAGGAATTTCTGAGAGAATAGGGATATGACAGCACAGAGTATTGACTGTAAAAAGGGCTTTTCCATTTTGAGCTTGTCCCTCTTTCTTCAAGGTCTTCATACTATGTTATGTTTCTAACTATGTGACTCTGGATTAGGATCCCGATTCTATCGTGAAGCAGTGGCCAAAAAGAGTCACTTCAGCACTTAAGTGAGGAGTGTGTTCTGACTTCTACTCAAGCTTGAGGAACTGTTTTTGGTGATAATAGCCTGTGACTGGAATCATTCTGCCGAAATATGAGCCCTAGTAGACCTCCTGCAGTTATGCCCTTTGTTGTTCTCATCAACATTGCTGTAATTTGAATTTAGCATCAAAGAATCATATGCGTATCTGTATAAATGTGTGTATGCATGTTTGTATACATACACGTGCGCATGTATATAATCAAAGTTCTACGACTTAAAAGGACCTCAGAAGCCTTTTACTTTGACCCTCTCATTATACAGATAAGCTAACTGATGCTCATGGATGTTAAATGGTTCTCCCAAGTTCATATTAGTAACAAATGCTCTATTGAATCATTGGTAGGTTTCAAATCCAAGCCCTGTATCTGTAAATGATTTTGTTTTTCCCTACTATACCATGCTACTTTTAATTTTTTTCTCTCAAGGAATCCCTCATATATATATATTTCCCTACTGAAAACTCAATTGTAATCCTGGTCCAGATAATCATAGGCATTACACCTCGATAAGAATCCATGGCAATTCTGCTTGTCCTAAACATAAGAACCTTAACCCTGATGGCTGTCCTCACATTGCCTGTCCTTTGGCACCACTAACCCTTCTTTTGAATTTTTAAAATTTTAGACAAACACTAAAACTTAAATGTATAATAAGAAAAGAAAAAAAATTATAAACAAATATACATAAAAATGTCATGTGCACAGCAGAACATAGGAGTAAAAATATATAGCACTAAATTATCATTTCAAGAGCCTATATATTAAATAGCTACCAACTCTTCTTGATCCTTAGTCTTCCACATGTCAGAATCCTCTGGTTGGTCATTCAACTGGACAGATCTGTCTGCCAAAACTACTAGTTTGTCTGGAGAAGACCACTTTGCCAATCAGACTAGGAACTACCCATTTTACCTTTTGTTGAAAACCCAACCAATACTTCTCTCAAATCCCAAAAGGATTGAATTTGGAAGACTTCATCAACAATCTAGCCTTATTTTTGCCTACTTTGGATTTAACATTGAAGTTGTCATATTGCATGATTTTGTTTATTCATGATGATACCAAAACTTAACCTGAATTTATCATTAGTATGGTAGTAAAACCTAACAAGGAACTTCTCTCCTTCTTCAGATGAGCTACTCAAATTAGAGTATCTCCTCACCCAAATTGCCAATAGTATAGGCTGCATTATCATTTCAAAGATTCTTTGTCTTAAAGAATAGTTCATACTGACCTAGAAGATCCAATGTCTGCCCATAATGTCCTTAAAACATAGATGAAGAAAATATGGTAGACTTAGTTGGTGGGTGGACAGTGTTTAAAGATCTAGTCACTTATATGAGACATAGCCTTCATATCATGCACTTCCATTAGTGATTCTAAAAACACGGGGGAAGATTCCTCATAACTCTAATGACCCCTGACATACTCTCACCTTATAGAATGGGTAAGAGATCACTACACTTTTATATGTGTGCGTGTCTGTATGTATATACATATATAATATACTACTCAGTGCATATGTATGTATGTATACACACACATTGTCTTCCCCATTAGAATATATACTCCTTGAGGGCAAAGACCATATGTTTCCTTTCTTTGTACACTCAATGTGCTTAGCATAATAACGGGCACATAGAAACTTTCAATAAATGCTTGTTGACTTGGTTTTTGATCTATACTTGCAGGATTCCATGAAGACAAATTTTCATCATTTATGTTGCAAATTTTGACGGCTAAAAGGTTTATCTTCTATGTATAGTATTGTTGCTATGGAAATAATAGCCCCTATAACATTATCTCACCTGAATTCATGATTTCTTGTAACCATTTACTGACATTAGATGGAAATAGTTTTTATATAAAAGACATAATTGCATGTGCATTGTATATGCATAACTTTGTAAGGTACTCCTTATTTTTATCAACATCAAGAAGTGATGATTCCATCTCTCCAGATAACCCCTCTACCCCTCCACTCATACTTTTTATAATCCTCTAATCAAGTAGAGCCTTGTTTTGAGCTACTTTAGCTTCAGGTTATTTGTGTGGACAGTCTGACATAAACCTGTCTCAACTTATCCAGAGTAGTCCTCAGGTGACAGACACAAAATTCAATCTACCACAAATTCTGCATTTGACATTGCCCCAACATGGTAGATTCTGCTAGCACAGCTAGCACAACACAGTATTATCAAGGTTAATAACCTTTGGTCAGAGGGTCATAGATTCAGCTCTGGAAGGTCATGTAGTCCAGGGGTTCTTAAGCTGGGATCCCAGAACTTTGTTTTTTTTTTAATATTTTGATTACTGTTTCAGCCTAATTTGTTTTTTCTCTAATCCTCTATATTTTATTTTATGCATTTAAATACATAATTCTGAGTGGCAGAGCATGAGATTCACCAGACTTCCAAAGGATTCTGTGATGGAAAATGTTTAAGAACTCTCAATCTAGTTCAATCTTGTAATTTTTAGAGGTGAGAATACTGAGGCTCAGAGAAGTGATGTGACTTGCCCAAGATCCCAGATGGAATGAATTGCAGGTTTTAACCCATGTTCTCTGACTCAAAATTCCACTCCCTTTCCAGTGTACACACAGCGGCCCAGCTTCTAGTGTTTGGGCCTCTATCTCAGGAGGGCCTTTAGTTAAGCTTCACCTTGTTTAGAACTCAAATCACTCCTCTGATTCCTCCTTCTCCTTCTCTATATCCTTTTTCTTCTCCTCCTTCTCTCTATCCTCTCCCTTCTCCTTCTCCTCCTGTCAGTGACATTCCCACTCTGGAGAAACCTCCATCTTGAGACGCTGTTCTCCTAACCATGACACCTACACCCAGATCATTATTTCATGGCCTCAACACTGTTTCATATCATTCATGTAATAGCTGACCCTCAAAATTTCTTTTCCTCCTCTCAGAAAACTGGGCACCCTTTTCTTGCCCCCCTTTAGCTCTACTTTTTGTGTTTTCTAAGTTCATTTGAATGTAGGCAGGGGTGTGCTAGTGTCAACTCATATTGGCTCTTGTGAGTAGATTGTTAACCTTTCGGTGTGAGCAGTTAAATCCCAGAAATTGACAAATACTACAAATGAGGTCTTGATTTATTGTTTTATTTTTAATTTTCTAGACTTATAGTGATGGAGAAAATGTTAGCAATTCAAGTTAAACTTTAATTATGCCATATGTTTTGGAGAGTCAGTAATTAAACGTTGTCAGCATACCACTTACTATAAGGTCCTTGAGAGCAGGTACTATTTTGCTTGTATTCTTTTTATCCCCAGTGCTTAACACAGAATGAGGCATATAAACAAGTATTTAATGGGTCTTTCTCTCTTTCTCTCTCTCTCTCTGTCTCTCTCTCTCTGTCTCTGTCTCTCTCTCTCTCTAACTCTGTCTCTGTGTCTGTCTGTCTGTCTATCTCTTTCTCTCTCTCTCTCTGAAAATGTTTTATATTCACAGGTGTTATATTTTTATCCTCCCACTTTGATCCCAATACAGGAAACATAAGCAGCAGGACCACAGTGGAGAGATATTTTTATATAGCCACTTAAATACACTTATTTTATACACAATTTATGCTACATATCAACTATAAGCTGAAAACGGTCTAATGTCTGCAAGGAAGAAAAAACCAAACCACTAATTTATTGTGTTTGCTCTACTTTTATGATTGTATTAATTGTTTAAGTGGGAGTTGTTTTTTACTTTTTTGTTACAGCATCAGTAAATGAAAGCCTACTTGGAATTTACTATGTAATATCTAGAATTTTACATCTTGGAAATTGTATTTACTAGACTTTTCATGTGGTGATACTTTACATCAAAGGGTAAAGTTTACGTAAAGGGGGAAATAGCATTGAGAATAGAATTATAAACAGAATTGTGCTTTCTCTATTTGCTAATCATTCTTCCCAAGTGAATTTGATACTTTGCATTAAAACTTGGAAAAATCTTCCAGAAATGCATAAAGCATATAAACACACATGTGTAAAAATATTGATGCATGTCAATTTAAAAGCCTTTATTTATTTAAAAGCCTCTTGACATGATGTGTGATTTCATTTGAATAATTTGTATAGGAAACTGTCCAGGTAAGGAAACTCCCTTTCTCCTTTTACTAATGTAACTTATAATCTTAAAATGTTGTCTAGTGCACTAAGAAGTTAAGCGAGTTTTCCAGGGACACAGAGACAATATGTGCTAGGAATGGGATTTGAATCTAAATCTGAATGACTTCGAGGCATCTAGGGGGTACAGCTGACAGAGCCCTGAGCCTGAAGTCCGGAAAACCTGAGTTCAAATCCAACTGCATAGAATTCTATTAGTACTTAACTTGCAGGGTTCTTGTGTGGATCAAATCAGATAATATTTGTAAAAAGCACATAGCACAGGCCATGGAATATAGTAAGCACTAGATAAATGCTTTTTCTTCAAGGCCAGTTCTATATCCATAGCACCTCTGCTCTCCCTCTCTCTGTCTCTATGCATTCACCCTATATACATTCACAAATATATGTGTGCATCTTTCTATCTCTTTTTCTGAATGTATACATATATATCTATACATATTCCTATATATATATATATGCATAGTATAGTGTGCATTTATAGTGTGCATTTGCAGTGTATATATATATTTATATATATACACTGCAAATGCACACTATATTATGTATTCACTATACATATTCTATACTATATTATATTATACTATAAATACACATATATGATACAACCTTTCCCAAATATGTTTAAGCTTTAATAGCTTAAAATTGTGCTAATGCCTTTGGAATATCATGTATGTGTATGTGTGTGTATGTGTGAGTGTTTGTATATACATATGTGTATACACATACTTACTGGGTATATATGTATATATGCACATATGTATATCATATATTTTTGTATACTTATATACACATGCAAATGTGTTTAATGGGTTGAAATCCTTTAGAATTTTTATTTCTGGGGATTATGTATGCATGAGAACTGATGCAAAAGGTATAACTCAGGAAATGGATGATTGGTAAAGAGGACATATCTTGTGAGAACAATAGAGAACAGATGTATGTCTAGTATAAAATCTGGTAAACACAGACAAATAAAAGACACAGAGAGGAAGACTTTTGGCACATTGGATGCTCTAGGGAGGATTAATGGAAGAAGATGAACATGAACTGCAGAGGATGGGAAATCATGGATGATTTGCTATCTGTGTTCCTGGTGGTGGTACTTTCACAGCTGATATTTTTGATGCATTAGAATTATATCCAGGATGAGAGGGAGTCCTTCAGTTTTTGGATAGCTCCTTTGCTGTAGGGTCTTGGAAAGACAAGAATGCATAGGATAAGTGAGAGGCTTTGTTTTGCTCTAGAGTCAGGAAGATCCCCAACAATGAAGTCAAGCATGTTTCCATTGAGACTGTTAAGTATGGATCACATTCCTGGGAGCTTAGTGACTAATACTGTTTGCTTGGCTAATGCAGTTAATTAAAAGTAAAAGCACTATTTTAAAGCCATGACAATGCATCTTAATCAAATGTTTTAGCTGCCTTATTGTAAATAAAGAAAAAGGTGAAAACCAAAGCCAATTTATTTTTCTCTCTTGCCTGATATTTGTTATTAACAAACCCCAAGGAAAATAGGTAGCAGACTACTGTAAAACAAAACAAAAGAAAACAAAACAAAGCAAACAATTGCCCAAAGAAGATGGGAAACTGAGCAGTAAAGAAAAAAATCTCCCTCCTGTGAGATTTTTTTTCATTTATACTTCTCTATGATCATCTAACTTTCTGTCCATTTTGAGATGTTCACATAATGCATTTCAGTTATAAAGGATGAATTTCAGTTAATGTGATGATCCCATGAGCTTGGAAATGTCTTCAAATCAATATACATGTACATACATCACTATGTGTCTCACATTCATGCTTCTGGAGTAATAGTTCCTTGAGACTTCTGTGAGAGCAAGGAGAACAGTAGGAATAAAGAGGATCGAAATTCATTGAAAATTAGGGTAACAGTCTTGTTGCTCTGCTGTGTGCGTGTGCATGTATATGTACACATTAGTATTGCTTGGGAATTTCATCAGCTGGTAGTAATATATCTCAGCCTGAATGTCTAGTATATTGAATCAAAAGAGCAGTTATTAATAATCCATTACTTTTGAGATTACCTCTAAACTATGCAAAAGGGGACTCTGAACAACTTTTGGAGCCCCAGCACCCACAGAACGACACAGAGAAGCTAACATCCCCCTGAGGACAGCCCAGCAGCTCTGCAGGAAGGACCAGTGCAGTGGTCTGGGAGCCAGCAGCACAGCACGCAGAGCGCGGGGAGCCGAGCACAGGTCTGCCTGAGTCGCAGTTTTAGCCCCAGGGCCGCAGGGCCAGCAGCCAGCTGGAGGGACCCCAGAACACCAGCAGCTGTGGTAATTCCAGATTATCAACATAGACATGCCTAGGACAAAGTGAGAGGTTAGTGCCCTATGGACTTTGGGACCAGTATTTGGGAAACACGTGGGTTTCCTCCCCTGGGGGTTAGAAGCCACTGAGGAGACAAGCCATTTTGTAGTTTTCAGAGGCAGCTCCAGCTCCTGGCCTGCAAACTGTAGGGAGATCCAGCGATCAGTCTTGGGGGGTAATCGCTCTTGCTTTAACCTCCCTGGATCTGGATTGTGATCTGGGGTGGAGGTTGTGGGTGGGTTTCCAGCTTGCCAGAAATGGAAGTTACCCACCTCACACACACGATCGGGATGAAAATTCCCCTATCTGGTGGCAAAGACATACTGTTGCAAAAAGCCCAACAGTCAAGTAATTAAGTGGCAATATGCCAAGGCAAAGGAAACAAATTAAACAGAAAAATGCAACTCTAAACTCCTACTTTGGGGGCAAAGAGGGTTGAAGCATAGGGGAAGAGGACTGTGAGGTCAGACATCCTGCTCCAAAAGCCCCAGGGGAAAACATGAGCGGGTTGCAGGCCATAGAGGACCTTAAGAAGGACTTTAAAAATCAAATAAGAGAAGTGGAGGAAAAATTGGAAAGGGGAATGAGAAAGATGCAGGAAAAGTATGAAATGAGGGTCAACAGCCTGACTGAGGAAAACAACACCTTAAAAATAGACTAACTCAAATGGCAAAGGAGGCCCAAAAGGGCAATGAGGAGAAAAATGCCTTAAAAAGTTGAATTTGCCAGATGGAAAAAGAATCTCAAAAGTTCACTGAGGAGATTCATTCCTTCAGAGTTAGACTGGAGCAAATGGAAGCTAATGACTTTATGAGAAATCAAGATGCTGTTAAGCAGATCCAAACAAATTAAAATAGAAGGCAATGTGAAATATCTAATGGGAAAAACCACTGACCTGGAAAATAGATCCAGGAGAGATAATTTAAAATTATTGGACTACCCGAAAGCCATGATCAAAGAACGAACTTAGAAATCACCCTTTGAGAAATCCTCAAAGAAAATTGTCCTGATGTTTTAGATCCAGAGGGCAAAATAGAGGTTGAAAGAATCCACAGATCACCTCCTGAAAAAGATCCCAAAAAGAAAACTCCCAGGAATATTATAGCCAGGTTCCAGAATCCCCAGATCAGGGAGAAAAATACTACGAGCATCCAGGAAGAAACAATTTCAATATTGTGGAAACACAATCAGAATAGCCCAGGACCTGGCAGCTTCTACACTGAGGGATCAAAAGGCATGGAATATGATATTTCAGAGGGCAAAAGAACTGGGAATGAACCCAAGGGTCACCTACCCAGCAAAACTGAGCATTTTGTTTCAGGGGAAAATATGGTCATTAAGTGGAATAGAGGACTTTCAAGCATTCATGAGGAAAAAATCAGAATTGAATAGAAAATTTGACATCCAGACACAGGAAGGAAGAGATGCCTGAGAAGGTAATCAGGGAAAAGAAATCAAAAGGAACTCATCAAAGTTTAACTATTTACATTCCTATATGGAAAAACAATAACTGTGACTGATGAAATCTTTCTCAGTATGAAAATAATGGAAGAAAGGTGTGTGGTCATATGAATACATATGTGAATGTGTGTGTATATGGTTACAGTTATATATGGATCGAGGGCATAGGTTGAATTTGTTGGGAAGGGAGGATACTCAAGGGATGAAATTATGAGGTGAGAGAGGAAAGTGGCAAGAGGAGATGGGGAGAGACAGGGTAGGGTAAACTATCTCATGTAGAAGAAGCAAGGGGAAATGGTTGCAGGGGAGGGGGAGAATAGGAAGGCAAAAAGGCAAAACCACATTCTCATTGAATTTGGTTCAGGGAGAGAATGACATACATACTAAATGGGATATATCAACCTGCAGCAGAATAGGGGGAAGGGGAATGAGAGGAGGGATGATGGATGAGAGGGTATCCTTGGGGTGAGGGGAGGTTGGAAGTACCCACTATAGAAGAGGGACAGTATCAAGTAGGGAATGGACCAGGTGGGGGGGTAGGATGAGTGGGAGGGAATTATAAGCAGCCTTGTACAATATATCTACTATGATAATGTTTTGCATAGCTAGACATGTACAACATATACTGAATTACTTATCTCCCCAGAGGGAATGGGTGACAAGGGAGGAAGGAAATGGATCTGAAATTCAAGGACTTAAGATTAAATGTTTCAAATATATATAAATACTATTATTAATAAAAAAGAATTATACCTGAGTGACCCTGAACAATTCAAGACTTCTCACGGGACCAAGGCAATTCTTGTCTGTAAGTTGCAGAGCAGGGACAGGTGGGCACTGGTAGAAGGAAATTTGCATCTATTCCAATATAATACATACTCCTCACTCCAGTGATACTGGTCTCTTGCCTGATCCAAGAACAAGACTCTCCATCTTTAGGCTGCAGGCATTTTCCTGGCTGTCCTCCAGGCCTGGAATGCTCTCCTTCCTCATCCCTACCCACTGATTCCCCTAGCTTCCTTTAAGTCCCAACTAAAATCCTGTATTTTATTGGAAGCCTTCCCCAGCCTCTCTTAATCCCAGTGCTTTCCCTCAGTCAATCATTTCCTATTTCTCCTGTATAGAGCTTACTTTGTATATATTGCAAGTGGTCTCTCCTATTAGATTGTAAGGTCCTTGAGGGCAAGGACTATTTGCCTCTTTTTGTATCCCTAGAGCTTAGCATAGTGCTTGACACTTAGAAGGTTCTTAATAAATGTTTCCTGATTGATTGATATAAAAAATAATCCATTACTTTTATGAATGAGCCTTTAATACAGATATTATCAATTCTTCTTATTATAAACTTTCTTTACTATTAACTACCTGTACAACCTTGGAAAAAATTATTTTTCTGGGTCTCAGTTTCCCCATTTGTAATTTAAGGGAGTTAGATTTTATGATCTCTTAAGATTTCTTCCAGCTTCTGATGACATAGCACAAATTTCTTTTTCCTGAGGATCAACTAATTGGTGTGCTCTACATCTTGATTTCATCAGTTAGAGAAACTCTTGATGTTGAATTCCTCTAGTGGCACGTAAAGTTTAGTGACTTAGGACTACAGGATTATAACTTTTAGAGCTGGAAAAGAATTTAGTAATCATTAAGTCATACACCTTCATTGTGTAATTGAGCAAACTATCACATAGGAATTTTAAGTAAGTTGCCCTGGGTCATAAAGGGAGTCATTGTCTGAAGCTGAAATTGAATCTAGTCATTCTCTCCAAATTGGTGGGTTAGTAATTCGCCTAACACACACCCACACACACATACACCCCCCCACACACACACAATGCCTTACTCACTATACCATCCTGCAGACTATTTAAATTTCTCCCCTTTTACTTCCTAGCTCTTTATGCCCATCAGTTGTAGTCAATTTAAAATTATTTTTACTAGGGTGAGTTCCTGTCTTATAGCATGATATCAATGTTGGTGATTATTTGATATTTGTTCTTATTGGTTGGATAATTTAAATGGAAGTTATAGCCTTGATTTCTGATTACCCAGCAAGTGCTCCTTCACTTCTTAGAATTTTTAGCTTTTTAAGGAAGCTTTTAACTTAGCTCCAATTTAGACACTACATCCTATGAGAACACTTATTTTGTTCCTGTAGTTGTTAGTGTTCTTTCCCTCCTCAGACTGGCATATATTTACTTACTTGTATACATGTAGTGTCACTGTATCTACAACACTCCAGGTGTGGGTACAATGCAAGTTCTTTGAGGATGAACATCTTAGCTGAATATCTAGAACTAATAATAACTAAAACTCATTTGGCCATGGAAACACAGAGAAATCAGTGAGACCCTCCACTTATCATTTCCCTATTGCTTTCCTATGTTGGAAACATGGTGAAATGGGACAAATGATACAAATTCAGTTGCTTGGGTCTAAGTAACAAGAGGTTAGACTCTCATATCTTAGACTTAGATTCTCCTACCATAACTTTGTATGTTAATTTGGCAGATGGAGGGGTGGCACTAAAAAGAAGAATGTTTGAAAAAGCAATTAGCCCAAGTGGATGGAGAGGAGATCCTCTGTAACGATTTCATCATTGGGAGTGTATGGAAGAAAACCACTCTTCTAAAGAAGGCTCCTAAAAACTTGTGAGGGGGATAATGTTAGAGAGACATAGTCATTTCAGAAAGCCTACACATGTATCTCCAGGTGCTATCACAGCAAGTGAGTGAGGATGATACATCTGACTGTTGAACTGGGAAATTAATAATGCCTTGGAAACCAATTTAGTGTCAACATTTCTACCTGGTGGAAAAACACACTTTCCAGCTTGGCCTGTTCATCTCCTTGGCTTCTTTTTGCTCGTTAATTAGATTGAATCTGTTGCTAGCCTCATTCATTCCCTTGGTGGTTCTGGCTTTTGAGTAATAATACATCATTAGCATGCCATGCTTAGCTCAGTTGGTGTGTTACTCAAAAGATCCAGGGAAGATCAGACCCATGAGCAGATTGAGTTTAATTATAGGATGGGAAGGTAGACTGATGTCAAGGTGTTTCTGCTGGCACCAGCATTGATTTTATGCAAAATGATCATTTGCATCCTAAATTGTGGATTCTTCATGCAGTTCAGCATCTGGCAATACTTTTGCTATTTGTGTGGATTCTTCTGTGTAAATCCCATCTCCATTGTTATCATGTAGCTTCACCCTACATCTGTTCCTCAACCTTCCATTCTGTCCTGAGACTCTCTGTGTCTATATCAGACATTGAATTCCCCCTGAGTCTCATCCATTTTGGGGAACTACCCAACCAACAGAAGCTGAGTTCTCTTTCTGTGGATTGTGGATAGTCAAAATGTAGCAGTAGAAAAAAAAATGTTTCTCTCATTGATCTTTGAAGAATTTCAGGTAATGCTACTTGTTCTGGTTTCTATTTTATATGATCTTTATAGGAAAGGAAACTTATTTCTCAGCTGCTGTTGACAATCAGGGGAAAAAATAGACAGAATGCAAACACCCAAGACTTAACAGAAATTAAGACAGCATAAGTATTTGTCAAAATGGGAATCCTTATAAAATCCCAATAAGACCTGAAGGTACTATACAGATATGTTGGTGTACCACATAGTGAAATAAAGCATTACAATTACTTAGCAACTATTATATTTTAATTAGCTTCTAATCTATTGCTTTTGTTCCTATATGTATATATTCAGCAAGTTTGTTATGCTGAAGAACTGCCTATCCACATGGCGAAGGAACCAAGTAACCCAGAAGCAGAGCAAGTTTGCCTTATTGCAGTTTCAGACTCGGTTTCTAGATGACATGGAATCCTGTAGTTTTGACATGATTTGTTATCTTGGCAACTCTTTTTTTTTTTAGGCAATTGGGGTTAAGGAACTTGCTCAAGGTTACACGGCTAGTCATTATTTGTGTGGGGGTGCTTGTTTTCTGAGGCCAGATTCAATCTCGGGTCATCCCAACTCCGAGGCCGGCGCTCTTACTCACTGAGCCACCTAGCCACCCCTAATTCATTTTTAATGTGTCAGGAACTTGAGCACTGAGGGTGATGGGAAGTGGTATCAGCAATACCTTGCCAATACATTTCTTTGCTTTTTTTTTTTTTTAAAGCAATTGGGGTTAAGTAACTTGCTCAAGGTTACATGGCTAGTCATTATTTGTGTGTGGGTGCTCATTTTCTGAGGCCAGATTCGATCTCGGGTCATCCCAACTCCGAGGCCAACGCTCTTACTCACTGCGCCACCTAACCGCCCCTATCTTGGCAACTCTTGCCCATCAATAACATTTATCAGAACTCTTGGAAGTAAAAGTATACTAGAAATTCAAGACACCCTATACTCTAAGAGCCTTGCTTTCCTTACCTGAATATATTTGTATCCCCCAACTTCCCAAGGTGGTGGGGAGGAAAGCATTTTACATTCTATAAGATAAGCATCTATTTCACTGAATGTCTCTATTAATGAATGCCAGGAGTATTTTTATTTTATTTTATTTTTCAGTTTACTACAATCAATTTTTAATTTGTTTTTGACATTGGTTAGAGAACAAATATATATTGTTGCATTAACATGATACAGTATAAAAAGTAGGAGTTGGGGAATACAGGACCAAATGGCACAGTAGTTGTGGAAGTGATAATAAATAGCAAACTTGAGTCACAAAACAGATTCTTCTACTAGATTCTTCTATTACACAAAATTCTGATTTGCTGAATCACATCAATTCATTCTTGATTAAACATCTAAATTCAAGTCCCCAAATATAATATACATTGATTATGTGCTTTTTTCTGCCATAATTTTATCAATCATGATAAGAAATTCTTATTCCTATGCTCCTCCCCTTCACAGTTATATATCAATCTATCTATCTGTCTGTCTTTCTGTCTACCTATCTTTTCCCTCTAATATATACAACCTTCATATTTTCTATTAAAGCTTCATAGTTATCATCATAAAGATTTTTTTACAAAATTACTAATTGATGTCAAAAAGTTTGACTTTTCCCTAAAACCTTTTCAATTTTTGGAAAATGCAAGCTGTCTTTATGTAGAAGTTATAGTAATTTTAAAATGACCCTACATACTATTAAGAATGATCTCATGAAACCGCTTAGACCTTTAAAAGCCTATAACTGTAGTCTGATAATAACTTCAAACCCTTCCTCTGAGGTTAGTTCAGCTTAATCAGTATATGCACCTATCAGTCCAGCAAATATAAATTACTTTTTTGATACGTCACTGAAGACATTTTTTAATGGTAGTGGAATTCTTGACATTAACTTTTTATTTTTTTAAATTTATTTGTTTATTTTTAGTTAAGATTCAATCCCATAGTTCCTTGATTTTCAAATTTCCTTTCCCTCCCTCACACCCCGCACCCCCATGGAAGCATATAGTCCAGTATAGGATCTGAAAATACATTCATATTAGACATTAGTCAAGTTACAAAGGCTTATTGTACTAGGTGGGATGAAAAATGGTAAAGAAGAAAAAAAAAACCCAAACAATTAAAAGAAAAAGATCAATTAGTTTGCTTCCATCAGGATTCAAGCTCAGTTCTTTCTAGTTATTTCTCTGGATGCCACATCTCTCTCCTTCATGAGTCTTTCTAGATTGACTTATATCACTGCATTGCTGAAAAGAGTCCAGTCTGTCATAGTTGGTCATCACACATATCTTGTGTCTGTGACTGTATACAAATTTCTCTTGGTTCTATTCTTCTCACAGAGCATCAGTTTGTATAAACCTCTCCAGGTAAATGAAAATGGCCTCCTCATTTCTTATAGCGCAATAATATTCCATTACATGCATAAACCACAACTTGTTTAGCCATTCCCCAATTGATGGGCGCCCCTTTAATTTCCAATTCTTTGCAGCCGCAAAAAGAGCTGCTATAAATGTTTTTGTGCATATGAGTCTTCCTCCCTCTTCTATGATCTCTTTGGGATATAACCCTAGAAGTGGTATTGCTGGGTCAAAGGGTATGAAATTATTTATAGCCCTTTGGGCATAATTCCAGATTGCTTTCCAGAATGGTTGGATAAGTTCACAACTCCACCAGCAATGCATTAGTGTTCCAATTTGCCCACATCCTCTCCAGCATTTGTCATTTTCCTGTTTTGTCATCTTAGCCAATCTGACTGGAGAGATGTAGTAACTCAGAGTTGTTTTGTTTTGCATTTCTGTCATCAATAGTGATTTAGAGCATTTCTTCATATGCTTATAGATATCTTTAATTTCTTTCTCTGAAAACTGCCTATTCATGTCCTTTGACCATTTATCAATTGGGGAATAACTTGTATTCTTATACATTTGCTCAGTTATCTGTATATTTTAGAAATGAGTCCTTTGTTAGAGACATAGGTTGTAAAAATTCTTTCCCAATTTCCCACTTCCATCTTGATCTTGGTTACATTGGCTTATTTGTACAGAAGCTTTTCAATTTAATGTAATCAAAATTATCCATTTTGAATTTTATAATACTCTCTAATTCTTGTTTGGTCCTAAAGACTTTCCCTCTCCACAAATCTGACAGGTAAACTATTCCTTGCTTTCCCAGATTGCTTACAGTATCATCCTTTATACTTAGATCATGTACCCATTTAGACTTGATTTTGGTATATGGTGTTAGAAATTGGTCTATGCCCAGTTTCTGCCATGCTATATTCCAGTTTTCCCAGAGGCTTTTGTCAAATAGTGCATTCTTATCCCAAAAACTGGGGTCTTTGGGTTTATCGAACAAAAGATTACTACATTCATTATTGCTGGGTCTCATGCATCCAATCTATTCCATTGATCCACTACTCTACTCCTCTGCCAGTACCAAGCAGTTTTTATGATTGCTGCTGTATAATACAGATTAAAATCTGGTATAGCCAGTCCACCTTCTCTAGCATTTCTTTTCATTAATTCCCTTGATATTCTAGACCATTTGTTTTTCCAAATAAATTTTGTTACTATTTCATCTAACTCTAAAAAGTAGTTTTTTGGTAAATTGATTGGTATGGCACTAAATATATAATTTAGTTGGGTAAAATTGTCATTTTTATTATATTTGCTTGACCCAGCCATGGCCAATTGATATTTTTCCAATTAGTTAGATCTGATTTTATTTTTGTGAGAAGTGTTTTGTAGTTGTGATCATAGAGGTCCTGGGTTTGTTTTGGCAGGTAGATTCCCAAATATTTTATAATTTCTACAGTGACTTTAAATGGGATTTCTCTTTCTGTCTCTTGCTGTTGAATTTCATTAGAGATATACAGGAATGCCAAGGATTTATGTGTGTTTATTTTATATACTGCGACTTTGCCAAATTTATTTATTGTCTCAAGTAGTTATTTACTTTATTCTCCAGGATTCTCTAAGTATATCATCATATCATCTGCAAAGAGTGATAGCTTGGTCTCTTCTTTGCCTAATTTGATTCCTTTAATTTCTTGTTCTTCTCTAATTGCTACTGCTAACGTTTCTAGTACCAGATTGAATAAGAGGGGTGTTAGTGGACACCCTTGTTTCACTCCTGATCTTATTGGAAATGCTTCTAGTTTATCACCATTGCATATAATACTCGTTGATGGCTTTAAATAAATGCTATCAACTATTTTAAAGAAGGCTCCATTTATTCCTATACTTTCTAGTGTTTTTAATAGGAATAGATGTTGTACTTTGTCAAAAGCCTTTTTTGCATCTATTGTAATAATCATGTAGTTTCTGCTAGTTTTATTGTTGATATGACCAACTATACCGATGGTTTTCCTAATATTAAACCATCCTTGCATTCTTGAAATAAATCCTACCTGATCAAAGTGTATTATTTTTGTGATAAGTAGTTCCAGTATTTTGGCTAATATTTTCTTTAAAATTTTTGCATCTATATTCATGAGGGAAATTGGTCTAAAATTTTCTTTCTCTGTTTTATCTCTTCCTGATTTAGAAATCAGTACCATATTTGTGTCATAGAAAGAATTTGGTAGGACTCTTTCTTCACTAAATTTCCCAAATAGTTTGTAGAGTATTGCAATCACTTGTTCTTTAAATGTTTGATAGAATTCACTAGTAAACCCATCTGGCCCTGGAGATTTTTCCCTAGGGAATTCATTGAGGACTTGTTTGATTTCTTTTTCTGAGATGGGGTTATTTAAGTAATTCATTTCCTTTTCAGTTAATCTTGGCAACTTGTATTTTTGTAAATATTCCTCCATTTCCGTAAGATTGTCATATTCATGTGCATACAATTGGGAAAAATAATTCCTTATTATTGTTTTGATTTCCTCTTTGAAACCAAACCAATGAGAGTAAATTTCAAACAGTGCTCCTTTCCCTCCCTCCTTTTCCTCTATTTAATGAATTTATGTGTCTATTCACATTACAATCTTAAACTTTATTGATTAAGTCGATCCCTCTTTGAACCAGAACCAGTGAGAATAGTGTTTAAATGATGTTCCTCTCCTTCTTTCTTTCCCCTCTACTGTAGTGTGTTTTTATGCCTCTTCAAATGGCATATTCTACTTTTTCCTATCTCATCCTTTCCTTTTATCCCATTACAGTCCCTTTGATCCCCTTAATAAGTTTTTTTTAAGTCTTCAGGTTAGTGCATTCATACCCACACCCTCTATATAAGTATAACTCTTTTGAAGGTCATGATAATCATAAAAATTTCAATATTGACAATTATCATCTCCTCATATAGGGATGTGAACATTTTGCTCTTGTTGAATCCCAAGTTATGTGCATATGTGTATGAGTGTGGGTGTATGCATGTATGTATGTGTGAGTCTGTGTTTCCCTTGTTTACCTTTTCATGTCTTTCTTGAGTCTTGTAATTGGAGATCAAATTTTACATTGAGCTCTGGCTTTTTCATCAGGAAAGACTGGAAGTCCCTTATTTCATTAAACAACCATCTCCTTGCCTGAAAGATTATGCTCAGGTTTGCCGGGTAGTTAATCCTTGGTTGTAGTCCTAGTTCTCTTGCCCTAGGAAATACAGAATTCCAGTCCCTATGTTCTTTTAATGTAGAAGCTGCTAGGTCCTGTGTGATCCTAACTGTAGTTCCTTGATATTTGAATTGTTTCTTTTTGGTTGCTTGCAGAATTTTTCCTTAATCTTGTAATTCTGGAATTTGGCTACTATATTTATTTGAGTTTTCAATTTGGGATCTCTTTCACGAGGAGTCTGGTGAATTCTTTCAATAACTATTTTATCTTCTGATTCCAGGACTTCAGGACAGTTTTCTTTGACAATCTCTTGGAGGATGTTGTCTAGGCTGCTTTTTTCATCATGGTTTTCTGGTAGACCAATACTTAAGTTATCTCTCCTGGATCTGTTCTCTAGGTCAGTTGATTTTCCAGTGAGATATTTTACATTTTCTTCCAATTTTTCAATCTTCATGTTTTGTTTTATTGACTCTTGGTGCATCATAGAGTTCTGAGTTTCAATTTGATTCTAATTTTTAGCGAATTATAGTCTTTGGTTAGTTTTTGAAGGCCTTTTTTTAGGGAGGTATTTTCTCCAATTACTTCACTAATTTTACTTTTTAACGATTTGTTTTCTTCAGTGAAACTTTTTTCCAGTTTGGTCACTCTCTCCCCGATTTGGTCTTTAAAATATTTCTTAAGATCCTCCAAGAATGGTATTTGGGCTTGAGACCAGTTCATATTTTCTTCTGTCGTCTCAGGTATAGGTAAAGAGTCCAAGTTGTTCTGTGTATTTGGTTGTTCTTGACCTACATAATAAGCTTGGATGGATTTTCTTACCTTCCTTCTCAGCTTCCTTCCTTCCCATTGTAATTTCCTATTTCCTAATTTCTCAGGCTGTGAGCTAAGGGCCTGATCATTAACTTTGAATGCTGTAGCCTCTGGGTGTCTAGTTTGTGGCTAAGGCAGAGTCTCAGAGAGTTATGCAGATGTGCACTGAGTAGTCTGTGGAGGTGGGGTGATCTGGCCACTTCAGATTTCTGCCTCTATACCCCTGGGCTACAGCTCAGGCAGGCTTTTGTTGGTCAGGTGAGGTGAGGCTTGTTGGGACCCCTCCCTCTCTTCTCTTCTGACTCCTGGCTGTCTCAATTACACCCCTTCTTGAAGACTTCCAAGCCTGAGGCTATTTCCACTAATTTAGGATTTCAATCTGGGTGGGAGACATCTTTGGGTTTTCTACTTCATGAAAGAGGGATCAGAGCAACTAGAATTTACTTTGCCATCCTAGGACCTGCATATACAGGCAGGCAATTTCTAAACTTCCAGCCTGGGCGCTGATAGTCCCAGGAGAAGCTGCTGACTCTGCTGGGAGCCCCAAGCCCTCTCTTGCCTGGCCCCAATGATTCCTCATTTCCCTCCTGAGACGTCCATGGGATTTGTCCTTGCGAAGTCAGCAGGCTGGGGCTTCTTCTCTCTCTGGTGTAGTCTCCAGGAGTATTTTTATAAAAAATAGATTTTTACTTATGTTTTGTCTTTTCATTGACCAGATTTTCCCCTCTCCATTTCTAAGTTCTATCTCCACTAACTAAAAAGAAAGGAAAAGGAAAAAGAAAAAGAAGGGGAAATTTTGGCAAAATTAACCAATATATTAAAAAAGTCTCAATTCAAAGATAATATTCTATGCTTGTGGACCTCCACCTCTACAAAGGAGTTAGAAAAAGTTTCTCTCCATAATTCTTCTTTGGGGGTTAAACTTATTCTTGATAATTTAGAAATATTCGTTTTCAATTATTTTGTGATCATCCTTGTTTGGACTTACACTATTGTAATAATCGTGTATGGTTTCTTCATTCTGCTTCAGTGTGTGTAAATCTTTCCATCTTCTCTATGCTCATAATATTTGTTGTTTCATACAACAGAATATTATCCCATTATATTCATGTCCTGACATTTGCTTAACCATTCCACAGTCCATCAGAGTCTACTTTGTTTCCACTTTTCTGTTGACATAAAGACTGACATTATATATATTTTGGTGTAGATAGTGTCTGTCTTTTGGCCAATGACTTCCTCAGGAGATATACTAGTAGTGGAATCTCTAGGTCATAGGGTATGAATATTTTAATCTATTTCATGCTAGGCTCTTGTAATCTCTTCACCTAAGGTAGCACCATCCATAGAAAATCAGAAATATGCAGGAATATACGAAGTAAGATTTTATCAATATGGGAAGCTACTTCCCCAAAGCAGATCACATCACTTCTAGGACTGAGTAGATTAAGTCCCAGGGAATTGTCTAAGAGTATAAAGGACTTTTTCCAGAAGCATAGAACTAGTATTAAAGGTAGGATTTAAACCCAGGACCTATAGATTCCAAACTCAGTAATTTATCCCCTATGCCATGGTGTGTGTGTGTGTGTGTGTGTGTGTGTGTGTGTGTGTGTGTGTGTGTGTGTGTGTGTGTGTGTGTGTGTGTGTGTGTGTGACAGAGACAGAGAGTGAAGAGAGACAGAGAGAGACAGAGACAGAGACAGAGGGATGGAGAGAGAGTCAGAGAAGGAGGAGAGAGATCTTTTTGTCAGATGAATTTCAACCAGTGGACCTCTTTTTTAAGATATTATTTTAAATAATTAAAGAAAATGGTAATTTAAATTAGAGGCTAAAGAAAACAATGTGTTATTTTATTCCTAAAATTCACAGACTCTCTGAAATCTATCTTTGGTCAGGAAGGAGCGGGGAGGGTTTCCAGAGCCCATATTAAGAACAGCTGCACTTCACCACACCATCTCTGGTGTTTTCAGCTAATCAGATTGTATTATTAGCAGAGCTGGGGTGGTGGTGGTGGGGGGTGATGGTTTGTGTATGAGTGTGAGGCAGAGCAAAAAGGTAGCAGCCCAGAGATGTATCGCATCTCCCATACATTCATGCCAGGAGAGTGGCAGGGGTGTGGGGTGTGTGTGGTGTTAGGGAGAAGTCGGGCTCCATCAAGAAGAGTATCCTAGTGACCAGGTAGTGGTCACCCCAGGGAAAAAGCACACACCTTTGCATCTCTGCAACTTGGGACAAAAATGAGTTCATCTTATTTTAGTTGTCACTTTGGCAGCTGGATGCAGTTAAACAACTTGGTTTCACATATTTTTACCCCTTACAGCCCTCATCAGCGACCAGGTGGCATAATACATACAGTACCAGCCAGGCTTGTAGAGAGAAGACCCTGAGTTCAAATCCAGCCTCATACACTTACAAGCTGTGTGATTCTAGGTCAGTCACTTAACCTTTGTTTGCCTCAGTTTCCTCATCTGTAAAATGAGTATCTTGGTAACACTTAGCTCCTAGGGTTGCTGTGAGGATCAAATAAGATAATTGTAAAGGACTTAGCACGGTGCCTAGCGCATAATGAGTCCTATATAAGCATTAGTTATTATTTCTATAATTATTAGAACACTTTGCTGGAAAAGGAATGTGAAAAAGGGGCAGAATTTTAAATGTCATCGATAATCTCCCTCCCCCCACTCCCCATTGTTTGGAGGTACTCTGTTCCCCCACAGAAATGTTAACAGGCTAATTACATCTGATTGGGTAAATTCGATATCTCTTTATGGTATTTAAAATGACATGTTTAAGGAAATTGGGAACTTTCCAGTTACACTTCAGTGAGGAAAATGTGTTTCAGAGCAGTAGAATATTATTTATTCTCAGCACAAAGAATATTCTAAAACTTCCTGACTCACTAGCAACCTCCCCTCAGGGGCAAAGGGCACATCACACTGTCATGCATGTACCTGAAAGCAGACTGGTCTCTGGGACACTCCCAGTTGTAGCCCCTCCCTGACATTTCTGTCCAATAGAATATTATTCTTGGTACCAAGTACATGCCAGTGGAAGGAATTGACAAATATGTACCAGTTCTGACTTGGAATCAACAGATCTTAGTTAAGCATCTTTCTCAGATGCTAACTAGTAGTTTGACCATGGGCAAATCACTTAAACTCTCTCAGCCTCAGTTTCCCCACCTGTAAAATGGATATAATAATACTTGTGTTGCCTGTGTTTGAGGATGGTTGGGAGGAAAGCACCTTGCAAAGCTTAAAATGTTATATGTAGAACTAGAGTTATCATTTTTGTGCTGAGTGAATTTTTGTTAAAGGATTTTTCCAAAAGTTTATTAACAATTACAATAATTCTTACATAATTATATAATTAATGATGTATAATTATTATAGTCTGATTACATAATATTATAAATTATAAGATGTTTAATAACAATCATATTAACAATAGGGAAAGTCCAAATGGTTTCAAACTGAACAATGGAGTAGGTCCATTTAAAAAGGACACTCTTTCAATCCTTCTCTTCCCTAGAACAAATATCTCTCATCATTATTTCCATGGCAATCCTACTGAGTCTTCCTTTTGTGTGACTGGAGGCCAGCATGAGCAGGATGAAGGGAAAAGCTGGGACTGTTTGACAGAGCCCTGGTCCTAATTGACCCAGACATGGTTCTAATTCTGAAGAGATAAAAAGAGGTCAGTTGGATGGCTGAAACAGTCTGGAAGAAGAGAAGGCTGTCCAAACTGGGAAAAGACAAAGGTTTCCATTTTTATTAGACAGAGCCTAGGAAGCAGTTTTATGACTCTCTTTTCAATGGAAGTTAGCACAGTGCCCAGAAGGTGAAACAACAGTACGTATTAAATGAGGAGGCTGAGCTCACCGATCCCTGGGGCCCTTGGCACTTCTGAGTCTTCTGCACATTACTCCCTCAAATGCTCCACTTCCTTTATAAACCTCCCTTGCTCCATATAGCCTGAAAGTAGGAAAAAATATTCTTGACATGGTCTTTATGAGGTTCGTGAGAGTAACCTGTCTTTCAGTACTTGTGAATGGCTTTTACTGAATCTCAGATCATAGGACATTTGACCCAATGTGCCAGTCTAAATAAATGGCTAGGAACAAGTTCTTCAGTGTAGTCTAATAGGAAGGGCACTGGTTTGGAGGTGCTATTAATAGTACCATTGTACTAAACCTTAGTCATGATATATTAAGGGAGTAGCATATTATCTTGTGTTACTTCAAAAAACCAAACACTTCTACAAAGTTGTTCATAGATTTTGCCTCCACAATATTTTTCAAATCTACTTTACTAGTTGACACTCAAATGGCTGGCTGTCACTCAAAACCAGTTCTTCAGCACTTCCTGCCAGGATTATTGCAACATTTGGTCTCCATGCTTCCAGTTTCTTCCTTCTCTCTTATGTTCTTATTACAGTTGCCAAGATGACATTCCAGAAGCCTAGGTATGACCATGCTACATGTTTTTGAAGAAGCTTTGATGCCTCCTTATTGCCTCTAGGGCCATGTATAAACTCCACAGCAAAGAAAAACCCTTTACAGAGAGCTTTAAGCCTACCTTTCCAGACTTTGTTCAGATTCTTCCCTTTCACATATTCTATGTTCCCAACAAACACTTGATTACTTTTGCCTGAATTCAACGTTTCACCTCTCAGTGTCATGCCTCCCTCTAATGTACCTGGAAGGCATTTCTTACTCCCCCTAGCCTCTAAAAATCCTTATTCTAGATTTAGATGGAGAAGGAACCTTATTTTACTTTGAGACTCTGCTCACATGCTACCTCTTGTAGAAAGCCTTCCTGGTATCCCTAATCATTAATGCTTGCTACTTCCTCAAATTATCTTAGATTTTCTAAACTGAGCACTTGTTATATGTAAATAGACTGACTACAATTCAATGAGGGCAAGTGTTATTTGCTTTTGGTTTTTATCTTTGTATCCCTAGCACGTAGAAAAAAATTATCTTGTATATAATAGGTGTTTAATAAATGCATGCTTGATGGAAACATGCAATTGACCAACCTATATGGTTAGGGAACTAAAATCCATGACATATAATGACATGTCATAAAACCATAGATTTGGAGCTATAGGAACTTTAGAGGGTCATTGAATCCAATGTCCTCATTCTTTTCTCTTTTCTTTCTTTCCTTTTTTAAATTTTATTTATTTATTTTTTATTTTTGGAGGGGCAATTGGGGTTAAGCAACTTGCTCATGGTTGCTGTAGCAGCAAGCACCCCAGTATGCCCAGGGTGACTGCCAACACAGGTTCTTAGATCTGCTTTTGTAAAGGAAAGCAACTTAAAATCAGTTAACAAGCTTACTTTAATCAAACAAACACACATTACCTAGTTCAGGGGAAAAAGGTCAGCACCCCAAACTTCAGAGTTACAGAACTTCAGAGTTACAGACAGGCTTCCAAACTGTCCCAACATTACATACATCAATACCAAATCACAGTTACCAGAGAGGGAAGCATCAACATCTGGGTTTTCAAAGCCGGGGGGCTCTCAACAACGGCTTCCCAGAGTCTCATCTGGTCAAATCACACAACACTTCTCAAAGTGAGCCCCAAAGCAAAGCCCCTCATCAGAGTTTATATAGCCTTCTCCTGGCTCAAAGAATGTAACCACCCTTTTGATCCACTGCCCAATCACACAGCATCAAGGTGTGGTCATTCCTGAAAACCAAGCCTCCCACCACAGGCTCCATGTGACCACATTCAGCCTATTAGGAGGCAGAGCATATTTTCAAATCAAGGAAGGTTTTCAGAGTCTCTTAAAGCCAATAAAAGTCTCTTAAGCCAATCAAAGGGCCTAGGGGCAGGGAAGATCTTTAAATCTGCATTTCCATTACAGTCGCACTTGTGTTAAGTGACTGAGGCCGGATTTGAATTCAGGTTCTCCTGACGCTAGGGCAGGTGCTTTATTCACTGCACCACCTAGCCACACTATCAATGTCCTCATTCTAAAGATGAGAAAATTGAGGACAAGAAAGATTAAGTGATTTGTCCATCATTGCCCAGTTAATCTGAGGCAAGATTTGAATTCAGGCCTTCCTGAGTCCAATCTCAGTACACTACCTAACATTGAAGGAAGTGGGCTTGCCACATCATACTGATACTACCCTCAGTATCTCCTGCCTCTGTCCTCTTTCCTTTTCCAGTGACACTGCCCTGACTAAAAGCATTACCTCTCTTTTGGACCATTTTAAAGGTCTCCTAATTGGCTGCCCACCCGTCCAGACTCTACTTTTCCACCTCTTCTTTATGTCTACCATAAAAATGAATATAATTAATTTTGTCACCGCTCTCCTTAAAATCTTGAGTGTCTTAATATTGCCTCTAAGTTTAAATACAGACTCCGTTGCCTGGCATTTAAGACTTTTGACAGTTTGTGTTAAGCTTACTTACCTACTTGATTTCCCTCTTTATGCTTTCCTCATTATGGTCAAACTACACCAGCCTGGTCCATGATATTTTCTTGACTTTTTCTGTCTTGGTGCATTGAGATCAGCTGTTCTTTCTATTTGCAAAATACTTTCTATGTTGCAACCTATAGAAAGCCTTGTCACATGTCCTTGGAAGCCTTCTTGGCTCTCTCCCTCCTTGCCTTCCTGAAATTGGACACATTTGTTTGCATGTCAACTCTCTCCACAAATTGGAACTCCTTGATGGCAAAAATTATCTTTTGCCTTTCTTTATATGCCCATTTCTTAGCATAGTCCCTGGAACATAGTAGGTATCTAATAAATGCTTATTGACTGGCCAGCACTTACTGCAAAAAGTATCTGTGGCCGGACTGTAGGCAGTTTCCAGAGTTCTCTAGGTGTTCAAAAGATGTTAAAATGAAGGTACACTGAGTCAAGAGCAAGAAACTGAGAATAGATTGGACAGATATGGGGTTGTTGATAAGCAGAAACCTGAACCTTAATACCTTTCTTTTTTCACTGTCCATACAGTGTGTCTGTGTGTGCGTGTGTTTAGAGCAAGCCATTTATCCCAGCTCTGCTGTGGCAAAAGCAGCTGGCATTGGAAGTTATATCATTTTAATTGCTTGTTTTCATTTCTCTATTATTTGAAGCTGTTATTAGGGGAAAGAAGTTACATGGCAATCTAACATGAATTTATCTTACTATAAAGGAACAGAACAGAATTGAAAGATGGGAAGCTAAATGTAACAAGGAAAGGAGGAAAAAAGATTTTTTTTCTCCCCAAAGCAAGGGTGGAAACTATGAAAGAGCATTTGTTATTTTTAGAAATGTTCCTGATTATGTTCAAACTATACTCTTGACATCTTCCTTTTGAACCAGGAGAGGTATAGAGACTTATAAGGAAACAAGTCTGAAACCTACTTGATGTGGTGGTAGGCTGGTGGAATTTTTTTTCCAGCAAGGATACCTCACTATGAAGAGGGCTGAGGGTATTCTTAGCTGCTGCTAGCCCTTTTTATTGAGTACCCTTAGCACACACAAATCCTGTGGGAACCACCCTACCAAAGACATCAGAGATTTATACCATATTTATCTGACACAAGTCATATTCTCCCTTTTTCCAGTAGACAATATGTCTGGGCCTAGAGGTTGTTTTTTTTTTTTTACTTTGTTATTCCTCATATACTAGCCACATATACTATATAGTAATATAATATACAGGGATTCCTAGTATATATTCAGAATATATATACTAGAACCTAGTATATATTCAGAATATATACTAGAACCTAGTATACACAAATGCATGTGTAGTTGTTTAACATTTGATGAATTCAATTGAATGAAAATGTTACCCTAGATCAAAAACAGGAAAAAAGTGCCCCATAGATACTAAAATATTTGGCACTTTTGTAGTGTTAAAAAGATGGAAATAAAGCATACACTGGGGAATTACTGAATAAATTGTAGCAGATGAATATAGCAGAATATTATTGCAATGTAGGAAATTATTAATTTTGGAAATTTAGAAAAAAACTAAGAAGATTCATATAAACTTATGCAGAATGAAGCAAGCAGAGTGAGGGAAACCATATTCACCATGAGTACAATAAGGTAAAGGGAAATAACATGAGAAAATTGCTGATGTCAGGAGGAATACAATGGGCAATGTGGTTCTCATAGAACAGCCATGAAGCTCACTTCATTTCTTTTAGCAAGGAGATGAGGGAATGTGGCCATTTGGGTCAGTTGGCCTTGCTTAATTATTTTTACATTAAGAAGGAGAGTTCTATGGAGGTTGGAAGTATTTGAGGGAAGATGTTATGAAAGCCCTTAAATGAAAAAAAAATGCTACCCTAGAGAAGAAAAGAACAAGGAAAGTAGGATGACTCTCTTTTAAAATCTAGGGTTCTTTGGTGGAAGAGGCAGTAGATTTTTGCCATAATAATAAATAAATAATAATTAATATTTATAAAAATAAAATAATAAAAATAATTATGATAATAAGGGCAATAGATGTAATTTATGAGGAAAGGTACCTGCAATAAGGTAAAACCACCTGTGAGAGTAGGGGATGTGGGAGATGTGGATAGACACCAGTTCATATGAAAATTTAAGATTATCTAGTTAGGGATTGCAGTCTGAGTGTGAGTGATTGGTGTGGAAAGGAAGAAGAGTTGTTCTTTAAGAAAGTAAACTTTGAAGGGCAAAAACCGTTTCATTCTTTATCTTTTTATCCTCAGCAACTAGTATTTATTATGTCTGATATACAGTATGTACTTAATAAATGCTTGTTCGTTAATTTATTAATTGGAATACAATATCTAGAGTGAAGAAGGAAATAATCCCACTGTATTTTGCCTTTATCAGTGTCATTGACTGCTAGATATAACAATAGCTAGAATGCTAGACCTGGAGTCAGGAAGACTAGAGTTTTAATTTGACCTCAGATATTTACTAGCTAGACCTGGAGTCAGGAAGACTTGAGTTTTAATTTGACCTCAGATATTTACTAGCTATGTGACCATGGGTAAGTCATTTAACCTTAGTTTCCTCATCCATAAAATGGTAATAACAACACACCTACATTCCAGGGTTTTGGTTAGGATCACATAAGGTATTATTTGTAAAGTGTTTTGCACACCTACAAGTAAATGCTAACTCTCATTCCTTCATTCTTGGTTTCCCAGTTTAGGAAAGGCCTTGATAAGCTATATCCTGTCTAGAGAAAAGCAAGAAGAATAAAGAGAAAGAACAGATCTGAACCTATTTGTGTCCACTGCTAAACCATCTCTAGGGTGGTGGTGGGGAGGGAGAATAAAAGAAAAAAAGGAAATTAACATGATAAATTCATCATATATTTAAAAGGAATAACAAGTTGGGCATAATAGAGTTGCAATTTCATGTGCAATCATCTTTTCCATTATATTCTATTATGGAAGTGCTTGTTTTATTTCAAAAATTCAAAATAAATAAATGTAAAAAAGGAAAATGACATATAAAATAATGCCATCTGCAGTTCAGTTAAGGGAACTGTTAGGAAAGAAAAGAATTCAAAGACTTATAAGGGACATGATGCCCATCTTTGAGGCTGGCCAATGACATAGCAGATAGAATGTTGTTCTTGGGGTTTGGTTTTCCTGTATTTAAACCCTACTTTAGATACTTCCTAGCTGTGTCATATTGGATGAATCACTTACCCTCCCTTTGCCTCTGTTTCTCCAACTGTAAAATAAGTAGTTTAGACTAGAAGTCCCTTCCAGCTCTAAATCAACGATCTATACTTCAAGGCCTGTCACATGCTAGAATTGTTAGAAGTTTTGCTTAGTTTCATAGGGCAGAAATGGCATAAGCAGATGAATTTTGCATAGATGATGTACCCCCCCCAAGAAACAATGCTTACTCAATGTGGAGAGAAGTACCTCCAGAGGATGTGAGTCTTTCATTTCTGGAGATGATCACAGAAATATAAGGAGAATCCCTGCTTAGCTACATTCTACTGGATGACTATAGGTCTTTATGACTAAGATTCTATCATGGTACAAGTGGCTGATTTCACTCAAAATATGAGAAAAATCCCTTTCAGCAACATAGTTTGCCCCAAAATAAGAAGGTCTAACTGGTGGTAATGCCAAATTGTCATCATTGTAAGGGTTTAACTGAAGCTCTATATTTCGGGTTCATTATTGATGAGATTTTTGCATTGGAAGGGAGCTTGGAAGAGATAATCTCAAGGTTATCCTCCTGCTTTGAAATATTATGATTTTATGCTTTTAGACCCTGAGTCACTTATGCAAAAGAATGTGTCCCCTCATCCTTTCACTGAGGTTAGAGAAAAATAAATGAAGCAAACATCTGGTTTTGCCTCGTGTGTATATGGGATGATAAATGATAACTTTTTCAAAATGAATGTCATAGGATCATAGGTTAAGGACCAGCAGGGAATAAGTAGACTTCATCTCATTTTGGCCCTTAATTTTATAGGGGAGAAACTGACATAGAGGTCAATGACTTGTCACAGGTGATATAGGGGGGCAGCAGGGCCTGCGCTCAAACTGGGATCCCTTGATTCTAAATCCAGTCTATGATAGACTTTTTCTGCCTCATAGAGTCAGAGATTTGGAATTGTAGAGAGCTTTAGAGGTCATGCAGTCCAAGCTCCTTTGGATGAGAAAACTGAAGCCCCAGAGTTTTAAATAACTTACCAAAGGTCATAGGAAGCTAGTAGAACTATAATTAGCAATTTCAGCAGAAATGGAAATAGTATCTAGGTTCCCTGACTCCAAATCCATAACTCTTATCCTATACTGTGGACTTGTTGAAGAGACCTTGGAAAAGAATTCAGTGGGAGGATGGGAGCTAAAAAAAAGAAAGAAAAGAAATAATGCATCCATGAGGATTAAACTAAAATACACAACTTGGGGGAAAAACATTTTGAGAGCTGAAGTGTAACTATGGGAACCACTTTACAGATGTTTGAAGGTATAAACAAGTTCATGGGACCGAAGGAATGAATAATGAAAGGAGAGAAACAATGATTTAAAATTGGAGATTCCCTTTGTGGAATTCAACTATTGATTCTATGTGAACATTTCATTAGATGTCATTAGTAAGATCTTTTTCATCTTTTAAGTATAGTTACTTGAATCATTACAAAGCTTGGCTGCATAATTACTAGTGGTTGTGACAGTCTTTGTTAGGATAACCCTGAAAAAGCCCTTTCTTTGCACTTTGGAATATAGTTCAGCATCAGAAAACTGACCATCCTTACACTAAATTATACTTCTTAACATGAGGTACACTGCCCCTTTCCCCTGGGTCCATGGATGGATTCAGGGTTTCCAAGATATAAGTGCTTTCCTTTGTAATCCTTTGTATTTTGATTTATGCATTATTTTTTTCTTTCTTCTGAGAAAGAGCCCATAGATTTTGCTGGACCACCAACAATGTATGTGATACAACAAAGGTTAAAAATATTCTGATACTTTCTCTTGCTTATTTATTTTAGGTGGATAAGAGCAAGTCCCTCACTTCGACATAAAATAACAGTTATCAAGACAAGAATTGCCTCCTTTATTGGTAGGATATGTACGAAGTTCTTTATAGAAGCCAGTCCTTGCTCTAACTCTCTTTCATGATGAGTAGAATCTTTACACTGAGAATGGCTAGTGGCTTGATCAATGGCACTAGTATATGTGTTTCTAAAGATGATTAGGAAAAAAGGAAAAGAACCTGCATATTCTAAAATATTTATAGCAGCTCTTTGTGGTGGCAAAAAACTGGAAATTACAGGATTGCAGGGATGCCTATCAGTTGGGGAATAGCTGAACAAGCTGTGGTATATGATTGTGATGGAGTACTTCTGTGCTATAAGAAATGATGAAATCTATCTTACAAAAACATGGATAGATTTGTGGGAAATAATGAAGAGTGAATTGAGCAGAACCAAGGGACATTGTAGATGTAACAGTAATTTTTTTTTTTTGCAATCTAAGTCTTTTATTTATTTATTTATTTTAATTAAACAAATGCTTTATTAACTTCTCGTTTACATCATTCATTTCCACCAGATTATGAGTTACATTTTCCCGCCATTTTTCCCTACCCACCACCGCAGAATAGCAGTCCCACCAGATATCCCCTCATCCAATCTGCTCTCTCCCATATCTTCTCCCATACCCCCTTTGACTTTGCCATTAGGGGAAGGTGAATCTCTGAGCCCCACTGCCTGGACATCTTATGAAACATTTAATTTTAAAACTTCGATTTTCAGATCCATTCCCTTTCTCCCCTGTCACCCACTCCCTTTGAGAAGATAAGCAATTCAGTATGTGTTGTACATGTATATCTATGCAAAACATTACCATAGTAGATATATTGTAAAAGACTGCTTATATTTCCCTCCCACCTATCTCACCTCCCACCTGGTCCATTCCCTACTTTGATCCTGTCCCTCTTTGATAGTGGGTACTTCTAACCTCCCCTCTCCCCAGAATGCCCTCCCCTCCATCATCCCCCCTCTCATCCCCCTTTCCCCTACTCAGGAGAGTGAGTGAGGGTAAGATATTCCATTTAGTATGTATGTGATTCTTTCCTTGAGCCAACTTCAATGAGAATATGCTTTTGCCTTTTTACCTTCCTGTTCTTCCCCTCCCCTGCAACTACTTCCCCTTGCCTCTTCTACATGAGATGGTTTGCCCTACCCTGTCTCTCTCCATCTCCTCTTGCCTCTTCCCTCTCTCACCTCTTGACTTCACCCCTTGAGAATCATTCCTTCCTTGGGGCGGCTAGGTGGCGCAGCGAAAAGAGAGCCAGCCCCGGAGCCAGAAGGACCCGAGCTCGGATCTGGCCCCAGACACCCAACACACAAACAAAAACCCAGCCACATGAACCTGGGCAAGTCACCCAACCCCAACTGCCCTCCAAAAAAAATAATCATCCCTTCCCAATCAAATTCAACCTGTGCCCTCTATCCATGTATACCTGTGAACATATGCCATGTACCCTTCTTCAATTATTTTCATAATGAGAAAGGTTTCATCAAACAGAGTTATTGTTTTTCCATGTAGGACTGTAAATAGTCCAACTTTGATAAGTTCCTTTTTATTTCTTTTCCTTGATTGCCTTCTCAAGCATCTCTTGCTTCTTGTGTCTGAATGTCAAATTTTCTATTCAACTCTGGTTTTTTCCTCAAGAATGCTTGAAAGTCCTCTATTCCACTGAATGACCATATTTTCCCCTGAAACAAGATACTCAGTTTTGCTGGGTAGGTGACCCTTGGGTTCATTCCCAGCTCTTTTGCCCTCTGGAATATCATATTCCATGCCCTTCTATCCCTCAGTGTAGAAGCTGCCAGGTCCTGTGCTATTCTGATTGTGTTTCCACAATATTGAAATTGTTTCTTCCTGGCTGCTTGTAGTATTTTCTCCTTGATCTGGGGATTCTGGAGCCTGGCTATAATATTCCTGGGAGTTTTCTTTTTGGGATCTTTTTCAGGAGGTGATCTATGGATTCTTTCAACCTCTATTTTGCCCTCTGGGTCTAAAACATCAGGGCAATTTTCCTTGAGAATTCCTTTAAGGATGATTTCTAGGTTCTTTCTTTGATCATGGCTTTCAGGTAGTCCAATAATTTTTAAATTATCTCTCCTGGATCTATTTTCCAGGTCAGTGGTTTTTCCCATGAGATATTTCACATTGCCTTCTATTCTTTCATTTGTTTGAATCTGTTTAATAGTATCTTGATTTCTCATAAAGTCACTAGCTTCCATTTGCTCCAGTCTAACTCTGAAGGAATGAATCTCCTCAGTGAGCTTTTGAGATTCTTTTTCCATCTGGCAAATTCGACTTTTTAAGGCATTCTTCTCCTCATTGCCTTTCTGAGCCTCTTTTGCCATTTGAGTTAGTCTATTTTTTAAGGTGTTATTTTCCTCAGTCAGGCTGTTGACTGTCATTTCATACTTTTCTTGCATCTTTTTCATTTCTCTTCCCAAATTTCCCCCACTTCTCTTATCTGCTTCTTAAGGTCCTCTATGGCCTGTAGCCAGCTTGTATTTTCATTTGGGGCTTTTGGTGCAGGAGTTCTGACCTCACAGTCCTCCTCCATGCTTTGAGCCTCTTTGCCCCTAAAATAGGAGTCCAATGTTGAACTTTTCTGTTTATTTTGTTTCATTTGCCTAGGCATATTGCCACTTAATTACTTGATTTTTGGGCTTGTTGCCACAGTAGGACTCTGCCACCAGACAGGGGAGCTTCCACCCAAATGTGGGGTCTTCACAACTTCTGCCAGTTGTGTGGCCTCTGTAAAGCCTCCACCCACTCTGGCAAGTTGGATACCCACCCCAAACTTCCCCCCAGACCACAATCCAGATCCAGGCAGTTTAAAGCAAAAGCGATTAACCCCCAGACTGATTGCTGGATCTTCCTACAGTTCACAGACCAGGAGCTAGAGCCACTACTGAAGCTGCAAAATGGCTTCTGTGCAGCTGTTTCTTCAGCAGCTTTTTGCCCCCAGGGGAGGAAGCCACGTGTTCCCCAAATACTGGTCCCAAAGTCCATAGGGCACTAACCTCTCACTTTGTCCTAGGCATATCTGTGCTGATAATTCTGGAATCTCCACAGTTGCTGGTATTCTGGGGTTCCACCAGCAGGCTGAAGGCCCGGCCGCCCTGGGGCTAAAACCATGGACCCGGGCTGGGCTCTGCGGGTTGCGCTGTTGGTTCCAGGCGAGCTGTGCTGCCTGCTCTCAGAGCGCTGCGCTGGCCGCTCCCTGCAGGGCTGCTGGTCTGTCCTCAGCAGGAGGTTAGTTTCTCTGTGCCGTTCTGTGGGTGCTGTAGCTCCAGAAGTTGTTCGGAGCTCCCTTTCACATTGTTTGAAATTTGTGTGGGGCAGAGCACATTGGAAATGCTGTTTCTCTACTTCTCCACTCTTGATCCTATCAAAATATCTATGGCCAAATCTGTTACCCTTAAACTAGCCTAGCCTTCCTTTATCTGTTACCTCAAGCTGTTTCCCATACTTGACCCCATCAAAATCCCATTCTCTTGGTTCTTGAAATCTCAGTAATGTTGTTTTAAGAGCAACTTTGAGTGAATGAGTCATTTCAACTATTATAAATACCTAAATTAACTACAAAGGATATATGAAGGAAGATGCTGTCTGCATCCAGAGAAAGAACTGATAAATGAAATAGAAGTATGAATAGAATAATTGTGTGTGTATATGTGTGTGTGTGTGTGTGTGTGTGTGTGTGTGTGTGTGTGTGTGTGTGTGTAATGTTAGCTATCTTTAGGGTAGGGAAGAGGGGAAAAAAGGAAAAAGAAAAACAAGAAATATACATCAAAGCTTTATTATATATTTAAAAGGAATACCAACTTATACCTAGTAGTTTTATAGTTTCATGTGCAATCATTTCTTATTATGCTCTTTAATGGAAATGCTTGTTTTATTCCATAAATTAAAAATTAAATAAATAAAAATGTAAAAGAAATCCAGAAAATCTGAAAGTCAACCTATGATAACTGATCTAGGCACAGGTAGATGGTGCAGTGGATAGAATGTGAGGCCTGAAGTCATGAAGACTCCTCTCCCTGAGTACAAATCTGACCTCAGACACTTACCACTTGTGTAACCCTGGGTGAGCCACTTAACCCTGATTGACTTCCCTCCCTCCAAACCCAAAAGTGTATCAGAACTGGAAGAGATCTAAAAGATTATTAAATCAACCCCTCTAATTTGCTTAAGGAAGAAAATCTCATTGCACAGGGAAATGCAATGACATACCTAAATCCACACAGCTAACAGATAGAAGAGTAGTGACCACATTGTCTAAGTTGCAGGTGGCACAGGCCACAAAAACTTCAGGTCAATTTTTAATGACAAATTGCACTGAGGAGAGTGGTGCAAACCCTAGACCTCCAGGGGATACAGAGGCTGGGTGCTTGGTACCCAGACAGTGCACCATTTGCTAGCTTCCTATTATCTTTCCTTATCTTTGATGACCAGGCCCTCTGCTCCATTGTTTCAAAGCTGCTGTAGAGCCTCATGCACTCCCTAAATGTAAATCCCTGACCCTACCCTGATTTCCATTCAAACCCTCCCAAATTTCTTTCTCCATCACAGGTCCTCATTCCAACAATGAAGAAACTGGAGAGCAGACAGGTGAAAAGTTGTTGGTTATCAGGTAGTTAGTGCGCCAAGTATAGAGTTCATATAGCCTAACCACCCTAGGCCTCCATCTAGGGCTCCTATGGAAGACAGTGAAGGGAGCTTTTGGTTTAGGATCAGGGGAGTTGTGTTCCAATCCTGTCTCTGCCCTTACTTGAACAAATCATTTCACTTTCTTGGCCTATTTTCCTCATCTGTAATACAAAGGGTTTGGGTTGGATAGCCTCTCAGGTCCTTCCGTCCATGATCAGATCTATGGACAGAGCTTGGAGAAGAATTAAAGGATGGGGCATGGGGGAATTTTCAGACAAGATGTTTATTTTCCATTAATTGGCTTCATCATCTCTATGTTTCATCCAAACCTGGCTCCTTGCTATTCTCTCTCTGTGGTGGCCCATTCCCTACCTTCATGCTTCGGACTGACTGTTCTCAAACCTAGAATCTATTCCTTCCTAATCTCTGCCTCTAGGAATCCCTAATTCCATTTGGGTATTTCAGCTTAAGACCCACAATCTCTGAAGCCTTTCTTGGTCTTCCTAATTGTTGCAGTAACCCCCTGTTCCAGTTATTTTGTGTTTGTTTTATATTTGGGTGAATGGATGCATACTGTGTTTTCTCTCTCCTTGAGACAGAAATTATAAATTTTTATCTTTGATCTCCAGAACTTCGTCCATTCCCTGGCACAAAGTAGGATCTGAATGAATGCATGTTGATTGATGCCGCTTCCCACCCCCCAATATTTCTCCCAATTTTCCCCAATCACTCCCTGAAGGGCAGGGACTTTTTTCACTTTTGTCTTTTTCTGCCTCCTGTAGGGCCTGCCTTATGAGTCTAATTATAATTTCACAAATGAAGAAAATATTCTCTACAAATTTGGATCAGCAACTTTTCTGTCATTTAGGGGATTAGAGTTTAGAGTATGGGAAGATTAAGGGCCTAATCATAGGATCTGGTATGTAATTCATTTTTAATATATGCTTATTGACTGATTGACAGTGCTATTTTTGTTGCTGGTATCAGAGGGGAGCATTGAACTCAGGTCTTTCGGACTCAGAGGCCAACTCTTCATCTATTATACTAAGCTACGTCTCTGTGTGTGGTACCTGTGAGGATCGTTCTTCATAAATAATTGAGAATTAAGATAGTATTTGATGTCTGAGAGATGGAAGGTACATACTGTGAGTAGGAGATGGTGAGCAGATCACCCTCTCTGACTTCTTGGAGACAAAGCATAGAGAAATTGGTTAATTGTCTTCACTCACTGCCTGACTTCAATGGTACTTCTGGGGATGCATTGGGTCACTGACTTTGTACTGGTTCTATACTGCAGAAACCTACATTCTATGATAAGGAACATAGGGCCATAATCAGAGAAAATAATTGCTTTATTGGTCATGAGGCAGCTAACTGGTAAGTAGAGAGCCAAGTCTAGAATCAGGAAAATCCATGTTCAAATCTGGCCTCTGATACTTACTAGCTCTATGACCTTGGGTGAATCATTTACCCTCCATCTGCTTCAATTTTCTCATCTATAAAATGGATGTAATAATGATACCTATATCACAAGGTTGTTATGAATATAAAATGAGTTAATATTTGTAAAATGCTTTGCAAGTCTTCAAGTTATATATATATATATATATGTATATATATATATATATATATATATATATATGGTATATAATTTTTGTTATTGCTTGCAAATAATAAGCATAGCTTTAAATATTTGGTGAACTGCTGATATATGAATGTTCTTTTTAGGAAAAAAGGTCACTGGAGGAAAATACACATCAACTTAAAACCCATCAGCCTAGAGCCCTGCTGGCTTTGTTAACTTTTAAAAAAGAAAGTTACAAATTGCATTGTGAACTTATTGATTTATAGGAAGTGTGTGTAGTGCCAGGTAGTTTATTTTCTCCAGCAGTCGTAAATTACTTTCCCTGTATTTTACTTTACCATCTGCATAATAATATTTTTACCCTCCCACCATGATGCACAAACTGCCTGTTACCCTGCCAACAGCAAAGCTGCTTGAAGGCTCCCAATATTACAGGCTTCTTCTTCCCTTATTTCTCCTAAGCTTTGTTCACTTGAGAAGGAAGGATATCTTCAGGAAAGTGTGATTTTAAATGAAGCTCAAGGCTGGACATTTTTAGGATGGCCTGAGAAAAGTAGAACACTCTGTGCCCAGCTCTTCTTTCCCAGAGATGTTAATTCCTGTTGAAATGAACAAAAGGGAGGGCCTATGTGAGCAACTAAAGGACATCCTTCCTTGCTTCCTTTCTTCTTTGTTTAATCTTATTACACAGTTCCTGCCACCAGTAGCAACAGCAGGCAGGGGTAGTGGGAGAAAAAAATCTCTAAGTTTGTTACATTAAAAATAAAAGTGGATTTGTTCTTTCTTGGTGCAGCCATAGCTAATGGAAGTGCCTTTTGTAAAAGGAGGAACAATGAGAGACATTTTCTAAACAAACGGAACATTCCCCAAATACTGTATTTGTGCACTTCAATGCACCAATTCAAGTAACATTATTTTTAGAAGCAAATATTAGAACATATTTAGAAGCAAATATTAGAACATATTGTCTATTTACTGATGAATTCAATGTATTTCCCAGAAGAGATTGTCAGACTTAGGGATCAGGAAGACCTAACTCTAATTCTTATTACCTGTATAAACTTGACTCTGAGCCTTAGTTTTCTCATTTGTAAAATGGGGAGATAGGATGAGATGGCCTGAGAGTACTTCCAGCTCTCCATCCTCTGATCTGGTAATACTGTAATCCTATGAATACTACTTTTATACTTGTAGTGAAATAATAAACTATAATAATAACTTGGATAATTTCATTGGAGACAGCAAAACATTTAAGGTATATTATCTCACAAGTCTATGACCTTAGTAGTAGTAGTAGTAGTAGTAGTAGTAGTGGTAGTAGTAGTAGTAGGAGGAGGAGGAGGAGGAGGAGGAGGAGGAGGAGGAGGAGGAGGAGGAGGAGGAGGATGACAACAATGATGATGACGATGAGGAGGAGGAGGAGGAGAAGGAGGAGGAGGAGGATGACGACAATGACGATGATGATGATGAGGAGGAGGAGCAACAGCAACAACAACAGCAGCATTAGTAGTAGTACCAGCAGCAACAGCAGCTGCAGTAATAGTAGTAGTAGTAATGGCATTCATATTACATCTTGAGGTTTTTGAAGTGATTTGTATGTGTTCATTTCATCATTCCTATTTTACAGATGTGGAAATTAAGGCTGAGAGGTTAAGCAATTTGACCATGGTTATATAGGTAGGGAGTCAGTTCTGGATGTTAGTATACTTTCTGTTTTCTCCTCTATGTTTTTGACAAGATCAAAACCAAATGCTGGATGATTATGTGGCATCCTAAAATCATAGTTGTAGAGCTGGAAGGACCCTTAGACTCTATTTAGTCCAATTTCTTGTGGTGTGTTGGAAAGAATCCTGGCTATGGATTTAGAGGACCTGAGTTCTAATCCAGCCTTTGATGCTTACTACTTGTATGATAGGAAAATCGCTTATCCCTCTGGGCTTGTTTTATCATCTGTGAAAGGGGAATATGTGGATGACATGACTCCTCAGGTCCCTTTTGTGGTTACTCATTTTTCTGAAGCAGAAATTGTGGCCTAGAGAGACTAACTTTTCCATACTTACACAGGTAGTAAGTAATAGAACATAGCTCTCTCTGCCCTCACATCAAGCACTCTATCTACCATACAACACTGCCTATTAGGTGTGTTTTAGTGGAGTTCTTTTTAAGACAAGTGTTGAACAAAGTGGTCTCTGAGGCACTTTCAAACCTACAATTTTGTGGGCTTTGAAAGGTAACATCAAGTTTTTTACTGGAATGTTGAGTAGAAGAGTGATAGGTCAGATGGGACCATCAGGGAAGGCTTCCTGGGGGGAGAAAAGGATGTTTGAATTTGATTTAGAAAAATGTGTTGGATATTGCTTAGTGGAGAGCAGAAGATGAGTCCAGCAAATGGCAGCTAGGTAGGTGATTGGACTAGGTCAAAGAAGGAACATTTGCAAGAACTGGGAATGTTTAAGCTGAAGAAGAAATTACTTGGGAGGTGCACAATAGGTCTCTTTAAGAATCTGATGGATTGTTTGATTGGAATAAAATCAGACTTCTTCTGTTCAGCCATGGATGGGGCTTGTAGAAAGGCAGGACTAGAGGTGTTATAAAGAAAAACATCTGAAACGCAGCAGCTTTTCAAAATAGTAAATTTACTGTCAGGAGAAACTGTGGGTCTCTTCAAGTGAAGGCCATATGGGGGATGTTAGAAGAGGTTCTTATTTAGGTATGGGTCAAACTCAGTGATCTCTAGCATTACTTCAGATTCTGATTTTCTGTGCTTCTGTGATATGTCTTACTCAGCTACCTCTTGTCCTTCAGAGAATTGATAAGCCACCAATATTTATTAAATACCTACTACATGTCAGGTGCTATGATAAACACTGGATGATAGGAGAAAAAGATTTTCCTCTGGTAAAGATGCATAGGATTATAATTTATCAAACTTAGAACTGGAAGGAAAATTAGAGCTCATCTAAGAGTTAATAGATGAACAGAGACCAATGGAGGTAAGATAATTTGCTGAGATATCTTAGTCATTTCTGACACTTTGTAACCCCGAGTTGGGCTTTCTTGGCAAGATGCTGGAGTGGTTTGCTGTTAATTTTCCAGTTTGTTTTACAGATGAGGAAACTGAGGCAAATAGGGTTCAGTGACTTGTTCAGAATCACAGAGTTAATAAGTGTCTGAAGCCAAATTTGAACTCAGGTCCTCCTGAGTCTAGGACTGGCCCTCTATCTACTATGCCACCTAACTGCACAAAATAACTTGTAATTTGTACAATAACACAGATAGATCAATCGATTGATAGATAGATGGATAGTAAGCAAAGCTTACTATTTCATTATCTCTGAATCTAGTTCATGTTTCATGATACTAAGTGAACTCCCATAATACGTCTAGTTTTATCATAAGTAGTATAGTACCCCCATATTAGTTATACTGCCTCCATAGCAAGCTGAAGGTCATGGAGCTTATATAACCTCCAGATGTCACCTGTTGCCAGACATGCAGCACCATGACATAGACTTTTTTGCTCTCTCTTCCATATCTATAGTATCCATTTTGACATTTAATTTGATTTACATATTATCTCATATTTTTCTAATTATTTATTTAAGGTATCAATATTGTCTCAACAAAAATATGAGCTTTTGTGGATAAGACTAATAAAACTATTATTTTACATAATACTTTGTCAATAGATTTTTTTACATGTATTTTCAACTTCTGAAAATTTTTCTTAGTTTTTCCCTAGTGGGTCAAGCCCAGCAAGTAGATTTCATCTCCCACGTGCTAGCATGGAAATGACCATTATGCACTCTCTAAGTTGTCTCTTCTTCATGGTAAACACCTGCAACATCTTCCTTTGGGCTTCATATAGTATGACATTTAGTTGCCTTGTCCTTCTGGTCATCCTTCTCTGGGTGCCTTCTGGCTTGTCTTTCCTAAAATGTGGTGCCCACATCTGGACTTAATTCTCCATATGTGCTCTGACCAGAGAATAACTCGCCTGAACCACCACCTCTATCATTCTTCTCTCTTTTTATGTAGCCTACATTGACAAGAGGGTTTTTGTTTGTTTTGATTGGATGTTATAGCATTGATCCAGGCTGAACTTACAGAACCACTAAAAGCCCCAGATTTCCCCCCAGACTACAGGAACTATGTTCTAGTAATGCTTTTCTTACTCTGTATTTACTGTTGATTTTTTTAACCCAATTATAAAACTATGCAGTTAAGTTCCCTATTCTCTCATCTATACTTTCATTATCACAACTTTCCATCTTCAACATTTGTCCATTCTGTTTACTCATTCAACTACTGCCTGACAGCAAGCCCTCATTAGTTTTCCTGGAAAGTGGGAAAGGTCAATCCCTCTTAATGTTAGTGCCTCCCCTCTATTGATAGCCTCCGATTTATCCTGCTCATATCTTGTTTGTACAAAGATATTGCAGGTTGTCTCCCCCATTAAACCAGGAGCTACTGGAAAGCAGGGATTTTTATTTTCCTTTGTATTCTCAGTGCTGAGCACATTGTAAGTTTTTAATAAATGTTTATTGAATGACAGATTGACCAAAGTCTTGTGATACAGTTCATTTTTAAAAAATAATATTTTATTTTTTCCCAATTACATGTAAAGGTACTTTAGCATAATTTTAAAATTCTTTCCTTCTCTCTTTCACCTCTCCCCTCCCTAACATGGTAGGCAATTTGATAATGGTTACATATGTGCAACTATGTAAAACATTTTCTGTTAGTCAGGTTGATAAAGAAGAAATAGACCAAAAGAAAAAAAATTTAAAAAGTGAAAAATTATATGCTTCTATCTGCATTCAGATTTTTCTAAGTTCTTTCTCGGGAAGCAAGACTATATTTTTCATTGTGAGTTCTGGAATTGTTTTGGATCATTTGTATTCTTAAAGATAGCTAAGTCATTCATATATGATTATAGTACAATATTGTTGTTACTGTGTACAACATTCTGCTTCTATTCACTTCACTTTGCATCAGTTCATGTAACTCTTTCCAGGTTTTTTTCTCTCTGGAAAATACCCTACCTATAATTTATTAGAGCATAATAGTATTCCATTACAGACATATACCATGATTTGTTCAGCCATTCCCCAATCGATGGGCAGCCCATCAATGTCCAATTCTTAGCCACCACCTAAAAGGAATGCTATAATTTTTTTTTTTGTAAAAATGATTCCTTTAGCCCCCATGCCTTTTTTATTCTTTGGGGATATAGACTTATTATTTGGGGATATAGACTTAGTAGTGGTATTGCTGGAACAAAGGGTATGCACAGTTCAATTGCCTTTTGGTCATAGTTCTATTTTATTTTATTACCCTTTAAAATTTTTTTGTCTTTATTAATTTCTTTATTTACTTTTAGTTTACAAGATTTAATTCCATAATTCCTTGAGTTTCAAATTTTCTTTCCTTCCCTCCCCTCCCCCTTCCATGACAGCAACAATCCAGCATAGGATCTGCAAATACTTTCACATTAGACATTTGGCAGGTTACAAAGGTGAATTGTACTAGATGGAATGAAAAAGGTTAAGAGGAAATAAAACCAAACAATAAAAAGAAAAAGATCAAGTAGTTTGCTTCAATCATGATTCAAATTCAGTTCTTTCTAATTCTTTCTCTGTATGTACATATCTTTCTCCATCATGAGTCTTTTGGGATTGACTTATATAACTGCATTGCTGAGAAGAGTCCAATCTGTCATAGTTGGTCATCACACATATGTTGTGTCTGTGATTGTGTACAAATTTCTCCTGGTTCTACTCTTCTCATTCAGCATCAGTTCGTATAAGCTTCTCTAGGTAAATATGAAGTACATCTGCTCCTTGTTTTTTATAGCACAATAGTATTCCAATACATGCATATACCACAACTTGTTCAGCCATTCCCCAATTGTTAGGCACTCCCTTAATATCCAATCTTTGCAACCACAAAAAGAGCTGCTATAAATATTTTTGTACATATGGGTCTTCCTCCCTCTTCTATGATATCTTTGGGGTATAACCCTAGAAGTGGTATTGCTGGGTCAAAGTGTATGAAATTATTTATAGCCCTTTGGGTATAATTCCAGATTGCTCTCCAGAATGATTGGATAAGTTCACAGCTCCACCAGCAATGCATTAGTGTTCCAATTTGCCCACATCCTCTCCAGCATTTGTCATTTTCCTGTTTTGTCATCTTAGCCAATCTGACTGGAGAGATGTAGTAACTCAGAGTTGTTTTGTTTTGCATTTCTGTCATCAATAGTGATTTAGAGCATTTCTTCATATGCTTATAGATTTCTTTAATTTCTTTCTCTAAAAACTGCCTGTTCATGCCATTTATCAATTGGGGAATGATTTATATTCTTATAGATTTGACTCAATTCTCTGTATATTTTAGAAATGAGGCCTTTATCAGAGACATAGGTTGTAAAAATTCTTTCCCAGTTTCCCACCTCCTTCTTGATCTTCATTACATTGGCTTTGTTTGTACGGAAGTTTTTCAACTTAATGTAATCAAAATTATCCATTTTGAATTTTATAATGTTCTCTAATTCTTGGTTGGTCATAAAGTCTTTCCCTCTACATAAATCTGACAGGTAAACTATTCCTTGCTTTCTGAGATTGCTTACAGTATCATCCTTTATGCCTAGATCATGTACCCATTTAGACTTGATTTTGGTATATGGTGTTAGATAATGGTCTATGCCCAGTTTCTGCTATATTATATTCCAGTTTTCCCAGCAGTTTTTGTCAAATAGTGCATTCTTATCCCCAAAACTGGGGTCTTTGGGTTGATCAAACAGTAGATTGTTATACTTATTGAATGTTGAATCTCATGTGCCCAATTTATTCCATTGATCCACTACTCTATTCCTCAGCCAGTACCAAGTAGTTTTGATGACTGCTGCTTTATAATGCAGATTAAAATCTGGTTTAGCTAGTCCACCTTCCCTAACATTTCTTTTCATTAATTCCTGTGATATTCTGGACCATTTGTTCTTCCAAATAAATTTTGTTACTATTTTTGCTAGCTCTCTAAAGTAGGTTTTTCTTTGCCTTTTTTAGGGCAGTTGGGGTTAAGTGATTTGCCCAAGGTCACAGGCTATTTTTTGTATTAAGTGTTTGAGCCCAGACTTGAACCCAGGTCCTCCTGACTCCAGAGCTAGTGCTCTATTCACTGTGCCACCTAGCCACCCTTTAAAGTAGTTTTTTGGTAAATTGATTGGTATGGCACTAAATATATAATTTAGTTTGGGTAAAATTGTCATTTTTATTATATTAGCTCCACCCAGCCATAAGCAATTGATATTTTCCCAATTAGTTAGACCTCACTTTATTTGTGTGAGAAGTGTCCTGTAGTTGGGATCATATAGGTCCTGAATTTGTTTGGCAGCTAGATTCCCAAATATAATATCTACAGTAACTTTAAATGGGATTTCTCTTTCTCTCTCTTCCTCTTGAATTTCAGTAGAGATATACAGGTTCTTTCTTTGATCATGGCTTTCAGGTAGTCCAATAATTTTTAAATTATCTCTCCTGGATCTATTTTCCAGGTCAGTAGTTTTTCCCATGTGATATTTCACATTGCCTTCTATTCTTTCATTTGTTTGGATCTGTTTAACAGCATCTTGATTTCTCATAAAGTCACTAGCTTCCATTTGCTCCAGTCTAATTCTGAAGGAATGATTCTCCTCAGTGAGCTTTTGAGATTCTTTTTCCATCTGGTAAATTCAGCTTTTTAAGGCATTCTTCTCCTCATTGCCTTTCTGAGCCTCTTTTGCCATTTGAGTTATTCTATTTTATAAGGTGTTGTTTTCCTCAGTCAGGCTTTTGACTGTCATTTCATACTTTCCTTGCATCTTTCTCATTTCTCTTCCCAATTTCCCCCCACTTCTCTGATCTGCTTCTTAAGGTCCTCTATGGCCTGTAGCCAGCTTGTATTTTCATTTGGGGCTTTTGGAGCAGGACTTCTGATCTTACAGTCCTCCTCCTGTTCCATGCTTTTATCCTCTTTGCCCCCAAAATAGGAGTCTAAAGTTGCATTTTCCTGTTTATTTTGTTTCTTTTACCTAGGCATATTGCCACTTAATTTCTTGATTTTGGGGCTTGTTGCCACAGTAGGACTCTACCACCAGACAGGAGAGCTTCCATGCCAAATGTGAGGTCTTCACAACTTCTGGAGGTTGAGTGGCCTCTGTAAAGCCTCCACCCGCTCAGGCAAATCGGATACCCACCCAAGGCCCTCCCAAGTCCACAAACCAGATCCAATCAGATAAAACCAAGAGCAATTAACCCCCAGACTGATTGCTGGATCTCTCTAGCATTCACAGACCAGGGGCTGGAGCTGCCACTGATGCTGCAAAATGGCCTCTGTGCCACATTTCCTCAGCAGCTTTTCACCCCCAGGGGAGGAAGCCAACAGAGTTCCCCAAATACTGGTCCCAAAGTCCATAGGGCACTAACCTCTCACTTTGTCCTAGGCAAATCTGTGCTGATAATTCCGGAATTTCCACAGCCACTGGTGTTCTGGGGTCCCTCCAGCCGGCTGCTGGCCTGGCCATCCTGGGGCTAAAACCGAGGCTCACACGGGCCTGGGCTTGGTTCCCAGCTCACTGTGCTGCCTGCTCTCAAAGTGCTACTCTGGCTGCTCCCTGCATGGCTGCTGGGCTGTCCTCAGCAGGAGGTTAGCTTCTCTGTGTTGTTCTGTGGGTGCTGGGGCTCCAGAAGTTGTTCAGATTCCCCTTTTACATTGTTTGGAGGTGGTGTGGAGCAGAGCACCTTGGAAGTGCTGTTTCTACTCAGCCAACTTGGCTCTGCCCCTTTGCTGATGGTTTTAAATAGATGCTACCTATTATTTTAAGGAAGGCACCATTTATTCCTATACTTTCTAGTGTTTTTAATAGCAATGGATGTTGTATTTTGTAAAAAGCCTTTTCTGCAGCTATTGAGATAATCATGTGGTTTCTGCTAGTTTTATTATTGATATGATCAATTATACTGATGGTTTTCTCAATATTAAACCATCCTTGCATTCCTGGAATAAATCCTACCTGATCAAAGTATATTATTCTTATGATAAGTTGCTGTAGTCTTTTAGCTAATATTTTATTTTAAATTTTTACATCTATATTCATGAGGGAAATTGGTCTATAATTTTCTTTCTCCATTTTGTCTCTTCCTGGTTTAGGAAGTACCATATCAGTACCATATTTTGTCATAGAAACAATTTTGTAGGACTTCTTCTTTAGTAGTTTTCCCAAATAATTTGTAGAGTATGTTCTTTAAATGTTTGACAGAGGTCCCTAGTAAATCCATCTGGTCCTGGAGATTTTTTCTCAAGGAGTTCACTAATGGCTTGTTTGATTTCTTTTTCTGAGGTGAGATTATTTCAGTAATTTAGTTCCTCTTCAGTTATTCTGGGCAACTTGTAATTTTATAAATATTCCTCCATTTCACTAATATTTTCAAATTTATGTGCATATAATCTGAAAAATAATTCCTAATTATTGTTTTAATGTCCTCTTCATTGGAGGTAAATTCACCCTTTTCATTTTTGATCCTCATAATTTGGTTTTCTTCTTCCTTTTTTTTGTCATACTGACTAAGGGTCTATCAATTTCATTGATTTTTTTCATAAAACCAGCTCCTAGTTTTATTTATTAATTCAACAGTTTTCTTATTTCAATTTTATTAATCTCTCCTTTGGTTTTCAATATTTCTAATTTAGTACTAAATGGGGATTTTCAATTTGTTCTTTTTCTAGCTTTTTCAATTGCATGCCCAATTCATTGACCTCCCTTTTCTCTAATTTATTCATGTATGCACTTAGAGATATAAAATTTCCCCTAGGATCTGCCTTTAATGAATCCCATAAATTTTGATATGTTGTCATTTATATCATTCTCTTAAATGAAGTTACTGATTGTTTCTATAAATTTCTTTTTTGACCTACACATTCTTTAGGATTAAATTGTTTAATTTCCAATTAGTTTTTAGTCTATCTTTCCATGACCCTTTATTGCATATATTTTTTATTGCATCATGATCTGACAATGATACATGTAATATTTTTGCATTTCTGCAATGAATTATGAGATTCTTATGCCCTAGTACATGGTCTGCTTTTGAGTATGTACCATGAAACACTGAGAAGAAAGTATATTGCTGTTTGTCCCCATTCAGTTTTTTCCAAAGATCTATTGTATCTAGTCTCTCTAAAATTCTATTCACCTCCTTAACTTCTTTCTTGTTTATTTTGAAGTTAGATTTATCAAGTTCAGAGAAGGGGAGATTAAGGTCCCCCACTAGTATAGTTTTGCTATTTCTTCCTGTAATTCCTTTAACTTCTCCTCTAGGAATCTGGACACTATACCACTTGGAGCTTATATGTTAAGTAATGATATTGCTTCATTCTCGATGGTGCCTTTTAGCAGGATATAGTTTCCTTCCTTATCTCTTTTAATTAGATCTATTTTTGCTTTTGCTTTATCTGAGAGAAGGATTGCTACCCCTGCTTTTTTTTTTACTTTAGCTGAGGCATAATATATTCTACTCTAGTGTCTTACCTTTACCCTGTGGGTATCTCTTTGTTTCAAATGTGTTTCTTGTAGACAGCATATTATAGGATTATGGTTTTTAATCCATTCTGCTATCTGCCTCTGTTTTATGGGAGAGTTCATCCCATTCACATTCAGAAGAGACTATCTGTCTCTTCCCCTCCATGCTATTCCCTCCCTTACTTGTGTTTTTGTTTCTTCCTTCTCCCTTCCCCTCCTTAAGGGTTTCCATTTTGACCACCACCTCCCTCAGTGTTCCCTCTTGGTGACCCCCCTTCTTTACCTACCCTCTCCCCTTACTACTATTTCCCTCTCCTCTAACCCCACCCCCCTTTTCATCCCACCCTTACCCTCCTACCGCCTATAGGACACAATAGATTTTTATACTTATCAGAGTATGTTATTCTCCCTTTGACCCTAAACCAGAGAGTAAAATATATACAGTGCTCCTCTCCCTCCCTCCTTTTCCTCTATTTAATGAATTTTTGTGTCTTTTCACCTTAGAATCTTAAGCTTAACTGATTATGTTGATCCCTCTTTGAACCAGAACCACTGAGAATAATTTTCAAATGATGTTCCTCTCCCTCTTTCCTTCCCCTCTACTATA